>WEIT01027126.1:671-38033 GCA_013389985.1 Dryoscopus gambensis
GGTATGCTGACCATATAATCCTGATTATTCAGTTATGCAGGAGATTTTTTGGGTTTACTTTCTTGAAACATTTTCTGTAGCTTTATTATGTTTGTGTATAGCTTCAAATTTAAAAAATGCAGTAAGTAGAACTGTGCACACTCTCTCATATATCAGCTGCCATACAATGTAATATCCAAAAGTATTGTGCACTGGAGGCCTTTGAAATGCCAGAGCTTCCCTTGGAAATCAGTGTGTGGCTACTCTGGAAAAGGAGGGAAATAAGCTTAAAACATGAGAAGAAGCCTTCAGGAAAAAGAGAGGAGAGGGGTAGGAAGTGTATTTGGTGATCAAGCTGTCCTTGTATCTTTCTAGGAAAAAGGTCAAATTTTGGGATCCCAGGTAATCAAACATTTGTGGTCATTGGTATAAAGTACTGTGAAAGAGTTGATAAGAGTAAGCAGCTCGAACTGGAGAGCTGCTTAGATATGTTTAGGAAAAAGACTTGATAAACAAGGAGCTGTCATTCACATGCCAGCCTCAGAATCTGAGTGATGTTCAGATTTAGTTGCTTATGATGTATGTTGCTTAACAAATACATACGGAGACTTCAGGGAACACAAACTTTAAAAAATTCAACCTTTACTAAGGAAAAACTCCTGTACGAAATATCATAATCTTCTAGTAATTTGTAACTTGTTATGAAATATGCTTAATATTTCTAGAGTCTTCCACCCAGGATTGCATGGAAGAGAAATCGTTTTTCTGTCGCATCAGGTAAGACAATATTATAAAGCTTAGTGTTGTATTATGAAACCAAGCATTACATAAGTATTTGACTTTTATAAGAACCATATGGTGTGTTCGTTTCATGCTTTTTCATAATGTGATTGTAAAGCAAAACATATGCACATCCTTGAGTTGATTAACTGTAGCAGCTACAGAGAAAACTGAACTGATTTTGGGAAGTTGCATCGTGGAAGTTAATCCCTGTGAATACTGACCTTTGTGTCATAAAGGAAGGGGATACAGCGTCTCCTCCTGCTCTGGAAAGCCTTTGGTTCATGTAAATAGAACTGTTCTGTTCAGCACCTGCTTCAGAATCTCCTTCATTCTAGAAAACTAGTGCCTCAAATTTTTCTCCAGTATCCCCTGGGAAGATACTCAAGGGTAACTTGACTTGTCTCTTTTGCAGTTAATAGATGACACAATTCTTTGGTTTTGCTTTTCTTCCTTCTTTTCCTGTCCCCAGCAATTCCTCTTTAGTTTTTTTTTTTAATTTAGGAAAAGCTGGCAAGTTAGTTCATGTTCTTTCTTGTGCAATTTGATTTCTTGATGCTTACTGCCTTTCTGGCAGCATTTCTGAAACAAAAATAGTGGATCCAATTATTTAATTACTTCTGGAGTAAATAAATACTTATTATTGAGGTATGAATAAACTTTAAATGAATTAAGAGGTAATGTACTGCTCCAGAGTGTTGCATTGGATGTACTGTTGAAGTACTGCTGATGTTACTGGAGATTTTTTGTCCAACTAACACTAGTTTCAAAAGCTTTACTTTTATAAAGCTCCGCTGTTATAAACTTTTTAAAACTGATTTTTCTTTGTTCACTGTGTAAATGGTTGTTAATTTCATTACTGTGTTTGCCTTCTGGTTAAGCAAACACCAGTTATTAAATATTGAGTCCTCATGCCTTCTAAACTGAAATAAATATTTTTTAAAATATGATCTTTATGTTAACTAAGGGGATATAGCAGTCTTCATAAAAAAGCCCTGTAAATTCATCCCTCTGAAGGACAACAAAGTAACTTAATCTGCTGTGTGAGCTGGGTTTTTCTATCAAACTTCCATGTAAAGCTGTAGTGGATATTTGTTTCAGGCAGTAGAGAGAACAGCACAATCTTTATCGAAGTTGGTATGCAAAGGATACCATCAGGATTAGATTCTCTTCCACCAAGAAAGAATAAAGCTAAGATCTTGGGTGCTATTTTAGTAGCTAACATGCAGCTCTTATGTCATGAGGGAAATACAGTGGATAAATTAAAATTTTATTTAGCATAAGATGAATCTGTTGAAATAATTAACTCTCTTTAATTATCAGTGCGGGGAAGGAGCGTGAAAATGAGATTTGCTATCACCCGTTCCGGATGACTCCTTACCTTATCAAAGTGCAGGATCCAGAAATAGCAGAAGACCAGCTTTGCTGTGTGTTGCTTGCAGAAAAAGTCCATTCTGGTTATGAAGGTAATCCTTGAGTGCACAAAGAGTAGTTTGCTTTCCTAAGAGTAAGGGGTGTTCAAGCTTTATTAAAGTGGAAGGTAATTGTTTTTGTTCTCTGTCCTTGCTGAGGTGCTGTGAGCTAGCAAGCTGCTTTCCTATATGCTCTTGGCCAGAATTTTGGACTGGCAGCTTGAAGTATTATATGTGCAAAACCCCCACTTGTTAATATGCTTTTATTTTTCTCTTAGCACCCAGAATTCCTCCTGACAAAAGAATTTTTACAACTACGCACACACCGACCTGTTTGTTCCAGGATGTAGATGAAAGGTAATGTACAAAAATTATTTTTCAATTTTCTGATGAGCAAGCTATCCAATATCTTTGCAGGATTTAAGGTGTCTTTATGGGGTTAAAAAATTATGCAACTACTGAAGAGTGTTTAACCTAAGAAAAGTACATCCCCCATTTTCACTAAGCATGAGAACACAGTACACCGGTATTTAAGTGTATTGAAGTGCCTGCTAACAACTTGTCCTTCCACTTTCCTTCCCTCTGGGGAAATTCTGGACATAAATTCAATCAATGAACCCATGGTCAAAAGAATTCCTGTGCTGCCAATTATTACCTGTATTAGACACTTAGGTGTGGGGTTTGGGGTTTTTAAGTTTGATTCAACAAATATGCTATTGTCACTCTCTGCTGGCCCAGGTACAACTTTTAAATGTAAGATTAGGTCTTTTAAAAAGAAAAGGTATATAAAAACTGTTCAAATTACGCTGGCTGAAGACTTCACATAGCTTTGACAATCATGAAATCTGGTTAGAGTAAGTATTTACATTCTAAATTAGAAACAAAAATGCCACCTGTGATCTCAATGTATATACAAAGACTTAGGAACTAAGGTCTAAACAAATTATTTAGGTAGCAAAAGACCTTTAAGACCATCAAGTCCACCACTAAGCTCTAAATGCCTCATCTGCACATTATTTAAATACTTCTGGGGATGGTGACTGCACCACTTCCGTGGGCAGCCTGTTCCTTGACAACTCTTTTTCAGGAAGAAACGTTTCCTAATACCCAGTCTAAACCTGCCCTGGTGTAACTTGAGGCCATTTCCTCTTGTCCTATCACTTACTCCCTGGGAGGATCAACGCTCTCACCCAGCTTGCTGTTGTTTGCAAACTGATGGGAAGTGCTCTCCATCCTCTTGTCCAGATCATGGATAAAGACATTAAACACAACTGGACCAACTCCTGAGCCCTGGGGAACACCACTTGGTAGCAGCCACCACTTGGATGTAACTCCTTTCAGCCCCACTCTCTGGGCCCGACCATCCAGCCAGTTTTTTACTCAGGGACGAGTGCACCTCTCCAAGCCATGAGCAGCCAGTCAGTCTTCTGGACTGCTTTTGCTGGAGCCTTTCAAAGAATATTTAGGTGATGAAACCGTAAGGTCTGTGGAAGGAACAGAAGCTACTCCTTCAGAGTTAGAAGCATGTTCGGCTGAGGAGGAGATGATATCAAGCTTTTAAGGACAGAGATGCAGTTTGGAATAGTGTAGTGTTTTGAAGACTTGACTTGATTATTCCTGAGTTGAAAACACTACCATTCCCCTTTCTTCTCCTCTTTCCTTGATGTTTTCTTTGTGATGCTTTCTGATATTTGAGCTATATATAGGAATTCATATTGATTTTTTTTTTTTGTCCTTAGCGAAAACTAAGTTAGCTACAATGGTCACATCTGACTTCTGAGATTCTCCCCCTTGTTTTTAAGCATTCTAAGAATGCTAAAATTTTCTTTGTAGGTTGAGATGAGGAGGATGTCTTCAGACAGAGTAGGAGTATAATGGACAATTTTGAGATTCTGTGGTATTTTTTGTGTGGAAATCTTGTTTCTGAAAAAATGCTTCATTCTTGGCAAAATCTTTAAATGCAGCAGAAGAGAGAGGAATTGGGGAAAGCAGGTTATTGTGATGCTTGACTAAGATGGAGTCAAGGTAAAAAGGGTACTGTTTGACTTCTGAGACAGTTTTATCTGCAGAGAGGCAGACATTGTGGCTGAGTTCCTGTCGGACAGACAGTGCAGTGCTGACAAACTGTCTTTCCACGGTGTGATTTATACAGTCCCTCTAAACAGCTAAAGTTGATAAAATAACTACTTAATCCGCTGTAGTTCTGTCTTCTCCATGGATTTTTCTCTCTCCTTCATTTCCACACATGCTCCAAGCCAGCTGCAGAGAGGGTTTATCTTTTCAGAAAGGCCGAGGGCACAGTGCAAATCTTCTGTTCCTCTGTACATCCGCAGCTCAGTAATCTCCAGTAGTCACTAACAGAAATGGCAAGATTACTGAGTGGAGAGCCTTGCCCTTATTCTTGGGTTTGAGTGGAGCAAGTCCAGTAAATACCTTCTCCGTGGATACTTTGGAAGCTTCTTTCCTGTCAGTCTGATGTTACCACTTGTTCTCCAATACTGTTTTCTAACACTTCCAGTGAGGGTTGATTGCATCTTGGTCTGAAATTAGGACTTTGCGTCATTTATTTCTGTTCTCGTGATTGTGTAGTTGATTTTGCTTTTAATTATTTAACTCCTGAGAGCTTTGGCAGCCAGATAAATGTTTACTGAGACATGCATATGCAGTTTATTGCTCTTAAGCTCTCCAGGGTGTGGTGGAATACACAAAGCAATAGGTTCCTAAAGAAACCAGAGTTTTAATATTTACAAATGTGCAACTGAGCACCTGCTGTTGACTGAGCATTGCTCATAATATAACCCTGAAACTGTTGCTTGACTTGCATAAAATAGAGTTAATTTCTGTAATCAGTACATGTTCATGGGTTGGAAGAATGCATATTTGTCTGAACTCTGCAGGTGGATCTCTGCATAGAGTATGTTAAGTAAAAATAAATATTTTCTTGAAATTAAATGGATCATTCCTACATGTATCTGTCTTAATATATTTGATGCTTCATACGTATAATGGGTGTAAGTAGCTCACAGTGGAGTGATCTTTGTAAGTTAATTTAAAGCAGTTTTGTATGGAACTTACAATAATAATAGAAAGAGACTTCTTATTCATGTTTTTTGACACTTTAAATGTCATTCTATAAAACACAAACTAAACTTGCAGCATCTCCTCATCAGCCATTCTTATGCCACACATGCCTTTGCATTCATAAAATTAATTTATTAACTTAACCTCTGAATTTTTATGAGTTACTCATTATGAGGAAGCATAATGATGCAGAGACATCATTCTCAAATACAGCATTACAGGAGCACAGAGAGGCTGGTTGGAAGGGCCTGCTGGGAGGTCTTGGTTCCATCCTTTTGCTTGAAATGAAACTGTTGCCCAGTCCTGGCTAGGATCAGCTGTGGCCTTGTCTCAGTAATGCCTGGAAACCTTCAGAGACAGTGATTATACAATCTGTATGGGAAACCTCCTGTGTTTGCACTACTCTGTTAAAAACCTTTTCCTGACATGCAGCATAAGCTTTCCAGACTCCAGTCTGGGACCATTGCCCACAGTTTTATTGTCTGGCACCATCAAGAAAACTTGACTCCATTTTTGCAGCTCCTCTTTCCAGCAGTGTGGGAAGCTCCTGGATCATGTTTTAGTTTCCTTTTCATCAGAACAGGCAAGCCCAGCTCAGTCTCACATTCTAGATCCCTGACTTCCATAAAGCAGGTGGCAAAGAAGAGGAACAGTGCTGAACAAAACCTTCTTACGGTGTTACTTGATGAAGCCCTAACTGAAGTCGTTTGGAGCTGACTGAGATTTTAAAGTCTCTCTAGCAGCACAACTTTTCTCATGTGCTTTGAACTTGGCAGCACTTCTAAATGTCAATGTGTCAAAGTGATATGATTTGGTATGAGTTTCATGCCAGTTTCTGCTTTGTTGCTTTAGTTCATGTACAAGCTTTTAAGACTCATTATTAAACTAATTGCTTTGATAATAAGGTATTAGTTGCTATCCTCTTTCCCCTCTCAGTCTCTTTGCTAGAAGGGTATGTTTGATGTTTTGGGGAGCTGATGTAATTCCAGTGGGTTGTTGGAAGTGCAGTGTTGAAGGCATTTGTTGCATAATGCTTTTGACTTCCTACAGACACAGATCCCTTGTCTGGTGCACTGGGGCTGAGTTCTTCATTAAAGCTATTCAGACACCTGAGTATCTCCCTCCCCCTGGGCCTTTGTCAGTGACTGGGCTGGGGGGAAGGTGTACAGCATTTTGAGTTTATGAGATGACTTGCTGGTATCTGGCAACTTAAACATTACTGAGTAGTGCTGACTTAGTACACTTTTTTCCCGAAGCACGTTTCTTTTCAGTGGTTAACCTTCAGGGTAAGGTGCAAAGAGGCTTTTGTGAACTTTCACTCTTTATCCTTAATGCAAATGATTGAAGTGATCAATGAAAGTTATTTTGTCATATATATTAGTTGTTCGCATCACTAGAAGTGGTCATTGATAACGTGCAGGAATTCAGTAACACTGCTTTTAATTCTCTAGTTAATAAGCTTGGTCCCATGCAGTTCCTCTGAGTTGAACTCTTAACCTGCCTGTGAGAAAGTTGTCTTGAGTGCTGGTCAGCTCCCCTGTTGCTAGTTCAGCTGTAGTAATCCTGTGATCCTTAGCCATGGCTCACAGCCAAGGGATTGGGGTACTATTTACCTTCATGAGAGTTTTACAAGATTAAACTTTATTAATGCTCTTTTAAAATTAGGGTAAGTATTTATCCTCTAAAGTTAGACAGCAGAGAAAAGACAGAACTGCTGTAGCAGACTCCTTGATTTGGTGTAATCACCACCCCAGAAACAAAGGCCCCCTTGCCCTAAGTGTTCTACTGTTGTTAAGTTGGCACTGCTTTGTCACCAAATGTAAACTTAAAATCGTTCATTCGCTTTATAGGAAAAGCAGCACAGAAAACTTTAAATGAAATAATTTTAAACATGAAATACACATTTATTGTACTTGAATTTTTATTATTTTTTCTTTGTCTGTCTTTCTCCAGAGCAGTACCTCTGTTGGGATACCTACCTCAGGATTTAATAGGAACACCAGTCTTGGTGCATCTTCACCCAAATGACAGACCCTTAATGCTAGCAATTCACAAAAAAAGTATGTAACCTCTTACTGTGGCAGAATTATAAATTTTTATCTAGAACTTAAAAGTAAGGACTACAAAAACTTCAACAAGTAGTAGGAGAAAATTAATTGTGACTTTGATTTTTTTCCCACAAGTAAATACTGAATCTTTTACTGCACAACTTGATTCTTAATGTAAATTTTTGAAAATGAGAAGTCACTCAATTTTGTACTTTCTGTGAAGCATATGTATCTATTGTAAACAAATTGACTGTAAATTAATATTTCATACATAAAGAAAATTTTCTTGAGAATGGTGTGATAGAAGTTGTCATATCTTAAATGATAGTCTTTCTTATTTCATATAGAAGAAAATGTGAGCCATTCTGGCAATGTTTGTAAAGCTGCTTCTTCAGCCACCTTTAGCTTGTTGCATTGTAAAGGTGATTTTCCTGACCATAGTCCAGTAAATTATGAAGATCTGCTTATTCCGGTAGCTCAGTATTTCTAAATGTATCAATGTACCCAGTATTTGTTCCCTCAAGTGGCATCTTCCTCCTGTACAGTTCATTGTAAAATCCTGAATCGTTGTGCAAACATTAATCTGAAATTTCTTTTTGAACCCTTCATTGCAGTTCTTCAGTATGGAGGGCAGCCTTTTGACTATTCACCAATCAGGTTTTGCACTAGGAATGGAGATTATATCACCATGGACACCAGCTGGTCCAGTTTCATCAACCCTTGGAGTCGGAAAGTTTCTTTTATTATTGGGAGACACAAAGTTAGGACGTAAGTCAATGTATTTTTGTTTTCCCTTCCCTTGGGTTTACATAGTGGTCCTTAAGAAAGACATGAGGGAACAGAATAAACATTAGATTCTGTGCAGTATATAGGTGATAAATTTAAGCTGTGATCTCTCTGTGATTGAAACACTTGCTGTCAGAGAATTTGCAGTGCGCTGGTCTATGTTTGGTTTTTGCAGGGGTCCCTTAAATGAAGATGTCTTTGCTGCTCCCAACTACACAGAGGACAGAATCCTTCATCCCAGTGTTCAGGAGATCACTGAGCAAATCTATCGGCTCTTACTGCAGGTACAGCACGTGCTTTACTGTTACCCTTTTCATGTTTATCTTTGTGTGACATTTTGTTTAGCTTCTTTTACTGTACTGGAATTTTTGGCTACAATCCTGGGAATTACTTGCACTCATGACTGCCAGACAAGACTTACTGAAGTATGTTAAAGCTCTAGTTGATATCTTAAGAATTTCATGTAGCTATGGAGTCTTCCAGAGAAACAAACAAAAAAAACCCCAAAAAGCCAAACAACAAAAAACTCAGCATAAAATAAAATCTTTTTTCCTGACATGGAATTACTGGTATATATATATGTATATACATATATATGCATATATATATACACACATATATATATGTATACATACATATGTATGTATGTATGTATTTTCTTGTTGTTTTCACAGCCTGTACACAACAGTGGATCCAGTGGCTATGGAAGTCTAGGTAGCAATGGTTCACATGAGCACTTGATGAGTGTGGCATCCTCCAGTGACAGCACAGGAAATAATAATGAAGACACTCATAAGGATAAACCAGTAGGTTTGAGTTTTTCTCATTCAAGTATGTGGCACAAAACAAACTAAAGTGGGGGTTTTTAACTTTTAGAATAACATTTTCAAATTAGAAATGGAAGAAAGTATAAAGAAAATGTCATCTTTCTTTTTTTGTTTTAACATAGAAAAACCCTTTTGTCTAAGGGAATAAACATTTCTGGTGTAGATGAAGCCTCAGGGTACTGAAGCACAGTTACAGGCATGAAAGTCAGTGTTATAAAGAATTTAAACTTCTACAGTGTGTTTACTTAATCTAATGCCTGTTACATGTTATATGCTGTGTTTCTGGGAAAACCAGCTGGATATGTGAAAGCAGTTTCTTTTGGGAGGAGAAGGTCTGTAATTACTGTTTTCCCAAATGAAAGTAAGATGATTAAATGCAGTAATACCTGCATAACCAGGGGATAGCTTGACCCTGATCACTTTTAATGTTGCAAAAATACATCATGTATATAGAATGAAATAAATTAAATGGAATAAAACAATTTTTTAGTTTGTGCTTAGGGCTTTACTTTGTGTTAAATTCTGAAAGCCAAAAATTTTACTTGGTATGTTGTATTGCTTATAGGCTAATTCTCCCAAATCTGTTTTGTGCTTCTGTGATCAGACTTTGCAGACTCCTGCTCTTGCCAAGGTGGTCACTTTCCTGGCTTTCAGTTCTTAAGCACTGGTGGAGTAAGCAGATGAAGTCTCAGGATTTCTTATTTAACAGGGAAATAGATCCCTATTTCACTATTTCCACAGATAGTGAAGGCTGTTATAGTCTAGTTCTATAACATCCTGTCAGTGCTTAGTTAGACTTCTAGTACAAAAAATTATCTTTCGTAGCAGCAATGGTTTTTTACCAAGTGATAGGTTTGGGGGTTTTTTAAGTCATCTTTGTAATGTATATTTTATACTTTCCTATCCAAGATATTCAAACAGATTAAACAAACTACAGAGTAATTGTTTGCAAGAAAAATACTTTAAATTTCTTCTCTTTCCAATTCCAAATTCTTGCAGCTGCACAATAAAATTGTATACATACATATTTCTCCTGTGATCAAGCTAATTGCAAGATAGAGATTATCTGAGGTTAGATTTGGTCTACTGAGGAATCACTATGCATAATGTTTTATGTCAAAATTTTGAAATAACTGTTCTTACCAAACTGCTTTCAGGAGGTTTGTCAATATGCCCGTAAGGTCAAAAATAAAGGACAGCACATTTTCACCGACAGTAGAGCAAAACTGGACTATAAGAAAGAGTCTTTTGCAGGTAAGACATTAGCAGTTAATAAGTCTCATGGGCTGGTGCCTTGTGTAACACGACAGTAGGACTTTTTCCTAGTTTAGTTCTAATCAATGCATAAAACCAGCTTTTTTATCAAATCAAATTATATTGTCCTGTGTATCTCTGCTGTGCCCAGGAAAATATTGTGTTTGCCTATATCTGAATCAATATTGGTATAACACAGTTAAAGCATGGCCTGAAGCTGTTGTCTTGAAATACCTTAAGTGGGCACTAGAGCTGTCCTCATACTGAACATGTTTCAACCATAATGATACATATTCACTTACAGCCATAGTGTCTATTTCCTTTGGATCCATATGCAATCTAATTAAACTTTATAACTCCAAGAATCCATAAGGACGGGAAAATATTTACACACTATTAATCTATCAGTTCACAAACCTCTTGCTTGGTTAATTTGTGACCTGCTAAATATGTAGAAATGAAAAACCTTTACTACTGTTGCTTTTAGGGGAGTTTGCAAGGATTTAGTGTCTTAATTGCATAATAGCCGTATCTCTTTCCACAGAAAAACAAAATCCTCCTGGTGGTCAGGTGAAAGATGTAGGGGGAAAGGATACTGCAGGAGCAGCTGCTCCAAAAAATGTGACTACTGAAGAGTTGGCTTGGAAAGAACAACCTGTGTATTCCTATCAACAGATCAGCTGTTTGGACAGTGTCATCCGGTAAGCAGCCAGTGAGTAAATTACTCTTGATCTCTGGACTCAAGACTAGTATGTCTAATATTTTTAAATTGTTGTATTTTAGGTACCTGGAGAGTTGTAATGTGCCTGGTACAGCAAAAAGAAAATGTGAACCTTCAACAAGTGTTGCATCACTGAGTTCGGGAGTTCACGAACAGAAAGCAGCTGATAATGCTATCCAGCCATTGGGAGGTAACTCTACATCACAGCTTTTTCATGACTGAGTTTTGCTGGCAGGCAGTTGCATGCTACTTTGCAGAACAATGACAAGTGTAGCTTAGGTGTGACCTCATAGCTGCTTTCTCAGTGTTTGATGTTGGTGATTTAACTTTATCATTAATATCTTCCTTACAATTAAAATACTGAGTAGTTGATTGCATATCTGGATTGTAGATGCAATGAACTCATTTTTACTGTAGAAAATAGAGTAGGATTTTGAGTTTCAGTACTCAAATCATTATCAAATGTAGAAAGTTTATTTCACAATTAGGACTTGTTAAAACAATCAGCTGAAGAACCTAGCAGCTAATTGATTGCAACAAAAATATGCATATTACATTTCTGCTTAAAAAAAAGGAACAAGAGAAGGTAAAATGCAGTGCTGTTCTGTCCAGCCTGTTTTGTGAGATGTCAGAACCCAGTGTTCATCTATGAAAACAAAAAACTGGGGATTACTGAAGCAAGCTATCTAAAAAGTCTGCTGCAGACAGAAACATTAAATTAATTCTTTAGACCTTAGTTGTAGCATTTGACGTAGTCCCTTGTCTGGATGGGGAGCTAAATGAAGAATGTAACTGGTTAGTACAAGGATTGTGAAACTGGTAAAGAGCTACATGCAAATGAGAGATTTGCTCATTGTACCTTGTCATTATATGAGGCTGAAGGGAGAGTGTCCAGTGGAGTTTCTCAAAAATTGCTTGTGGGAATGATCTTGGCTGTTTGATGAGCTTCAAAAAGAAGTTCTAATGCAGCTTTTAGGATCAAATTAGAAGGTATCAGTAGACCAGAAACAAAGAGTCCTGCAGAAGGGATTGAAATGCTGTAATTTGGAGTCTCTGTGGTTCTGGTTGGCAGGAGATGATGTGGGCCACTAGCTCTTTGTTGCACTGATGTCTGAGACAGATGAAGTCACCAGTAAGGAAAAAGGCGAACTTTAGATCTTTAAATATGTGTTCCGGAAATATTCCTATGAGAGGAGGAATGTTTTAATGCTGTTTTGTGAGGCACTGGTATGACCTCTGCTGGATTACTGTGTGTAGCTTTCAGGGGAGAGAATTTTAAGTAGGTGCATGCTCAAAACAAAGCTGCTACAGTAACCAGCCAGTGAAAGAAATCAGTGTACAACACTGTGGGAGCTGGGTGCAACTTATTCTTGGGCTACTTTCAATATCCTTCATTAAAAAGGTTTGGTTTGGCTGTATATGGGCTTAGAGGATTGTGTCTGGTTGCTCCATAGTCATTCTATTCCTGGAATGTGTGAAGTAAAAAGTTCACTTTTTTGTCTTGTCAAGCACAGTTTGGCCTTTACCGTTTTGCAGCCCTGGCAGCATGTAACTTGAATTGGCTCTTGTTTATGTTCAATAAGCTGCAACTTTATTTCTTTTAATAGATCCTGCTGTGCTGAAGGCATCTGGTAAATCAAGTGGTCCCCCGGTGGTTGGTGCTCACTTAACATCTTTGGCTTTACCTGGCAAGCCTGAAAGTGTCGTGTCTCTCACCAGTCAGTGCAGCTACAGTAGTACCATTGTTCACGTTGGAGACAAAAAAACACAACCTGAATTAGGTATGACTTTTGCTAACACTTTTTCTTCAAGATGGCAATTGCTAGTGAGTTTAAACTTCAGACATGTGAACAGCTAATGTCTGCTTGTGACTGACATTTTCTTACAGGTTAGATGGTCTTAGCAAGTGGAATAAATAGGGATGGAGTATATCTTAAACTTGCAGCAAAATTATTACAGAATCGTAATACCTTAAAAATGCATGTACAGGGCTTTCTTTGCTTCATGAGTGTTTTGCCTTCTGTTCCTGTAGAAATGATAGAAGATGGTCCAAGTGGAGCAGAGATCATCGATGGCCAACTTCTTGCCCCTCCACCCAGTGCTGCACACATAAATCAAGAGAAGGAGCCATTTAAAAAACTGGGACTTACAAAGGAGGTCCTTGCAGTGCATACGCAAAAAGAGGAGCAGAGCTTCTTGAATAAGTTTAAAGAAATCAAGAGATTTAATATTTTTCAATCACACTGCAATTACTACTTACAAGATAAACCAAAAGGACGGCCTGCTGAACGTGGTATGGCAATAGTTTTCACAATAAGACTTGTATTTATATAGAAAGTAAATCCTGTTGGCAGGGCATTTCCATTTTTAGTTGTATTGTGGGGCCAGTGTGAACAGTGACAGTTGCATGCTATTTTCAAAACCCACAGAAAAATTTTCTGATAAGTCTTGCTAGAAGTTTTAAAGTGGAATATTGCTTTTAATGTCATAATGGACATTTTAGTAACTAATATTTTGATTTTTGTCTGTTCTCTATACTATTCCTGTCATGCATCTACTTTTAAGGACAAAAAAACCTGCTTGAGCATATTTGCTTTACTGTATCGGCGCTTGTATTCCCTTGCTTTTCTTTTCCTTCTGTCTTGCCATCTTGTCTTTTGTTCAGATTTGTGGTTTGGGTTTTCAGCTCCTTTGTTCTCCAGTTTTCCCCATTCCACTGTTGTGTAATTGGTGAGACAATTTGATAATGTTCTGATTGCCTTTAAGTTAATAATGTGATCAGCAGGATGGAAATGGCAGAGACTAGCAGTAATAGTGAGATTGTTTTGTTTATTAGGCCTGGGAGCTCTGAATGGCATTTGTGCTTGATATGATCTGCCTTTGTTCTCATTTCGGTCTTGACTTGGAACAGAAGTCAGACACTGCTCAGCATTTTTTTCAGACTTTTATTTTAATTTTTTGAATTTAAATAGTTATACTGGTCCTGTATAGCTATATTTTTATAACCTTTCTTTAAACTTTTCCCTTTGCAGGTGGCCGTGGACAAAGAAATGCCACTTCTGGAATGGATCAGCCTTGGAAGAAAAGTGGAAAGAACAGGAAATCAAAGCGCATTAAACCGCAGGAATCTTCAGACAGTACAACTTCTGGAGCTAAATTCCCCCATCGGTTTCCCCTCCAAGGTTTAAACGCCACAGCTTGGTCACCGTCAGAGACGTCCCAAGCGAGCTACTCAGCTGTGTCTTTCCCCACAGTTATGCCTGCATATTCCCTTCCTGTTTTTCCAGCAGCAGGGACGGTGCCACCGACTCCTGAAACTTCACTCTCTGGATTTAATCACTTGCCAGACTCTGGAAATAGTTGCCCTATGCAGCCATCCCAATTCTCTGCGCCCTTCATGACCCCTGTCGTGGCTCTCGTGCTCCCCAACTACGTGTACCCGGAGATGAACAATAACTTACCTCAAACGCTTTACCCCAGTCAGCCCAACTTCCCTGCCCATTCCGCCTTCTCCTCACAGACAGTGTTTCCAACACAGCCCCCCTTTGCCACGCCCAGCCCTTTCCCACAACAGGCATTTTTTCCGACACAGCCATTCCATTACAATCCCCCAGCAGAGACTGAAAAGGCTCCTGTGGCAGAGCCACGCAATGACCCCTCCCGTTCCTGCACTCCACAGTCGGTGGGTCCTCAGGACCAGGCTTCACCACCTCTGTTTCAGTCGAGGTGCAGCTCTCCTCTGAATCTTCTACAGCTGGAAGAAACCACAAAAACTGCAGAGAGTGGAGCTCCTGTGGGTTTACACGGGGCGTTGAGTGAGGAAGGAGCCATAGGCAAGATCATGACAACAGATAACGGCAGCGGGAAGGAATCCTTACCAGTGAGTCTGGAGCACACCCCCCTTCTCCTGCATCATTTTCAATCCTTTCACTTCCAGGACCTATTTGTTAGTGATAGACAGAAGCTGTATGATGCCAGGAGCAGGACTCACAATTGTAGTTGGTAAATTCAAATTTCAGCAAACTGAATAAAACATGAAGTCCAAACATTAAAGTAGTCTTAACCTTTAAAAATTAAATCTACCTCATCATTCTTTTAAAGTTACACTAGGAAGCTTGGAAATATATCCTGAAAGAGTTTAATTCCATTTCATTGAAAAAATAAGAATATGGATAAGCCCATTGAAAACCACTGAAATAAACTGTAAAATAATGTGGGCACTTTATATTTAGCAAAAACTTTTGTGCTAGTGAATTTGTGTGCATGGGAAAAACAATCTGTAAATGGTCTGAAAGAAGCTGATTTAAATTAAAATCACATCTGTGTTTACAAACAAACAACCAAAGTAAATGAAGAATTCATCATTTCTTGCAGACCATAATTTTAGTTTTGTTTTGTTTGTTGCACTAAAACTATGCTGAACTATTTGGTAACTTCAGGGGCTTTTTTCCTGGCTCATTTCAATTTGATAAATCAGTTTAACAAATAACTTGAGATGGAGTTATAGGTCTGTAAAGGTGCCATGGTAGAAATACGTAAACTATTGCTTGTGCTTTCTAAAGGCACCATAGAGTATTGTTATAAATGCTGAGTCACTGATGGGATGGAGCTGCATCCTCTATCTTTTTTGGCTGCCTCCTTCCATTGTTCAGGAATGTGTTCAGGATAAAGTCAATTCTTTCCATTATTACATATTTTGCTATGTTCTGTCAGCCTTAATTTGTAATATTTAATCTTCAAAGTGACTTGCAGTCAAGTTTTGATTAGGTTAAAAATTAGTGTAGTTAATGCTCCTTCCCTTAAAAACATACAGATAAATGATCTTGCCTAGGAAGCACCTGGGAACATTTTCTTAGTACTCTCAATGCTACTCTTCCTTCTCATCTCAAGGAGATGGAACAGAGAGGAACTGCTGATGCAGATCTCTTTGAGGCAGATTATAGTAGCAGCAATTGCTACTATGTTGTGTGTGGCTTGGGTAAAATCTGACTTGTCCAGTACTGTAGGTGCTGTCAAAAGTGAGCAGAAAATACCTTTCTTACTTTCTCGTGAAACTATATTATTAATTTTTTTAAGAAAAATTCAGTTGGTCTTACTGAAGCACCCCCTGTCTGCTTGTCAGTCCTCTTCATTATTCCTTGGCATAGGTTATTGGTGACTGTCTTTGACTAACTCTGTAAACATTAGAATATGAAGTGAAAAGGATTTATTACTAATCATTTACATTTAGTAATAAATAGCTTTGATTTTTGGTGTTTGGGTTGTTTTAATTTTACTTTTTCTCCTTATCACTAGGCTGAATCTCCAATGGATGCTCAAAATAGTGATGAACTCTCCATGTCCAGTGTCCTGCTTGACATTTTACTCCAAGAAGATGCATGTTCAGGCACTGGCTCAGCCTCTTCAGGGAGTGGTGTGTCTGCAGCTGCTGAGTCCCTGGGCTCTGGGTCCAATGGTTGTGGCATGTCAGGGAGCAGAACAGGTAACTCAGGCAGCCAGAACTCTCAGAACTCTCCTGGCATTTCAGAAGAGTTGGAGTGTGAGGAATTGCAAGCACCGTGAACATCAAGTGAAAATCTTTGTCTTTACTCTTCATTGCATAGTTTATTCTTGATTTCTTTCTTATTGCATCACACAAACATTTTTCTATTGTGCTTGATTTACAGAATAGAACCTTTTCTAAGTGTGTGTAAAACTGCTATTAAGATATTATGCAGGTATGAAGGAATAATGAGAAGACCATACTCCTTCATGTTCATTTAAAACTTTTAAATTAAAGTCAGCTAATTATTGTCATGAAATTTAATGGAGACATTACTTGAGAATTTGAGTTTTAAAAAGATAATGCAGTTACTCAAGGGTGGAAGTTCCCTCTGCTTAAAAAAAAATAGAATAGTGGTTATATTTATACATTCAGTTATCTTTAATCTTCTCTGTACTCAAAAACATTCAGAAAATCTATGTATTGGACAATTTATAATGAAATGTTAAATCTCTGTTTACAGGGAGCAGTGAAACTAGTCACACCAGCAAATACTTTGGGAGCATTGATTCCTCAGAGAATCACCATAAAACCAAAATGAAGACAGAAATGGAAGAAAGTGAGCACTTCATCAAATACGTGCTGCAGGATCCCATCTGGCTGTTGATGGCAAACACAGATGACACAGTTATGATGACCTACCAGATCCCTTCACGGTAATTCAGTGGCACAGTCCTTCATGCATTCTGTATGGTGGGGGATGCAGGGTGTACAGGAGGAAAGATGTGTATGAATCTCCATCTCAGCAGAAGTAAGCTGGTTTTAATGTTCAGCTCAGTGTCAAGAAAAATTCTTGCTTCCTTTATGTGTTTTGTGTACTACACAAGAACTTCTCAAGAAGGAAAAATCATTTAATTATGGTTACCTGTATTTTTAGGTCAATTTCCTGAGTTGAAGTGAGCTGTGTATGTTTTTTGGAAGCTGTTTCCTAGTTAGTGATTTGTAACTACTTACTTGGAAATCCCTGGTGAATAAGCTTGGATCTAGGCATGGTCTGGCCTGGGGGATCTCTGGTCCTTGGCTGTTGTCCTTGAGATGCCACATTCAGCAACATGCTGCTCTCAGACTTGTGGATTTTTTTCTGGGTTGTTAACTTGCATGTGTTCATTCTTCTTCGTAAATTAGGACAAAGAAGTAGAAGGTAAAAATCATAAGGCTTCTAATAAAATAAACTTTTTTAAAAAATTAAAAACTCACTACTTGAGTAGCAAAGAGCGGATATAGGGGAAGAAGGGATGACAAGTCTGTGGATTATTTTTTTCAACCTACGTGTTTATACTTCTGGGGAGCAGTGAATGGTGTTTTGAGAAGAATAGGAGGTTTCAGTAAAAACAAGCCTTTGAAAGGGAAGGTAAACAAGCTTTCAAAATACAGAAGCACAGGCATGGTGGGGAAAGAAGGAGAGAATACTTTGTAAGAACTTTAGGCCTTTTTTCCTAGTTTTAAAAATACTTTGACATTTCTCAGTTTTTGTAGTCTAAAGTGTTGAAAGCTTTAGGTGGAAATTCCAGTAGCCTGTAAAAGCAGAAAAGCCTGCCAAAGAACAGGATATTTTGGTAAGAAGAGTGAAGCTCATTGTCAGAGTGTGATGCTGAAGAGGTGAAGTGTAAATCCAACCTGTTCTTAGGTATCCTGTAAGGAATAGAAATTATTTTAGGCTTCTTGGAACTTGCTTTCTATTGTCATCTTTTATAGAGGAATACAGCTTGTAAATGTTGCTGTGGGATGGGTTTTTATAAGTTCCTGAATGGAGGGTAGGGCATTTAGAGAGAGAGAGAGAGAGAATTTTGGCTGCTGAAATAGAGCTGTTTTCTAAAGTTTAGTTCATTCTTGGTGACCTTTTTTAACACATCTTACCCCTCCTGCTTTAGTATCTCCAGTGCATCTAGTTTCTGGTTTGGGTTGTCCTCCCACTGAAGGGGAACCTGGAACTTCCTGCAGCAGCAGCAGAGGGAAACCAGAGTTCATGCTGGTTTCACTGGTGGTGCTGCCTGAGTGGCTCTTAAGAAAACTGTTCTCACTGATGGGATTTGAAAAGACAGTGAGCCAGCAGAGATGTCTGCAAATGCAGAGAGCAGCTGGAATAATTAGGTTTAATTTTCTTCCAATATAAGATTTCTAAGCATAACGTTCTAGAACAAAAATAGTCTTTAAAAATGTTAGTATTTGACTGCGTAGCCTCATATAGGCATGAAGCCCAGAAACTGCTGAAGCTCAATTTATAAATACATTTTATTTTAGGGATTTGGAAACAGTTTTAAAAGAAGATAAGCAGAAATTAAAGCAAATGCAGAAACTACAGCCAAAATTTACAGAAGAGCAAAAAAGAGAGCTTATTGAAGTTCATCCATGGATCCAGCAAGGTGGACTGCCAAAAACTGTTGCTAATTCCGTAAGTTTAATAAGTTAATTACTTTTGCATGTATAATAGTGCTTAAATTATTAGCTGCCTATGTTAGACTCTTCCTTTCCTGTTGCCATGAAAGCTTGGTCAATTATGCATAGGAAAAAAAGAAATGCAAACTTCCATGCGGTGGTTTCTAGCTTGATTCAATTTAGCATAAATCTTCTTTCCAATGGAGGAAATTAAAGAACACAGTATAAGAAATTCCCTTCCTCCTTCTGAATTTCTGTGTATCTGTTTGAAATGCTATAGCAACACAGCCAGAAACTTCACTACATAAAAATCTCTAGTTCGTGTGCAGAAATGGATGTCCATTGTTCTCAAAGTACAAAATGAATGGCAATATAATGTTCCTTTTTTCCATCAGACTTCTCACTCAGGATCATGATTCCTCTAAGTATTTTAATGGCTTGAAAGGGAAAAAAAAATTAAAACCCCAACAAAACAAAACATCCATGCAATTTTATTTGTTGTCTGTGTATTTTACTTATTCACGCACAAATATCTGATTGCATTTTCTTTTCCCTAAGCTTTCTGTCATTTGTGGCTTTTTTGCACCAAAGCTTTTAAACACAGAAGGCTCTCTTTGCACATGAGTGTTTCAAAAGTCAGTGTGGCAGAATTGCAGTGGAATCCTAATCGTGATGGTCACGTTACTGCAGCACTGATCCTTCAAGCCCCCACCTGGTGATCTGTGGCACAACTCCTTCCAGTAGAGCTCTCAAGTACTTTCATTGATTTACTGCACTTTATAAAATCGTGGTGTGTGGAAAAGTTGTGGAGTAAAATATATCTGGTTGCTACAGCACAGGTGGAAAGGTTTTCTTGAAATCAAGGATGGCATGCAAGTGGACTGTTACTTGGAAAAGTTTTTTTTAAAATTTTTACTTATGAGTGCTTCTTTTTTTTTTTCTTTTTAGGAATGTATTTTTTGTGAGGACAATATACAGAGCAATTTTTATACATCATATGATGAAGAAATCCATGAAATGGACCTTAATGAAATGATTGAAGATAGTGGAGAAAACAACTTGGTTTCCCTGAATCAAGTCAGTGAAGAACAAACATAGCCTTTGAGCCTGTTGTTTTGAAAATTGCTTCAAAACGACAGTGAAGGATCCATAAAGGTTTTAATCTTTTATCCAGCAAGATGAATGCAGTTCATGAAAGGAAATGTGTTTTTCTTGCTCTAGAAGAGTCATTTGTGAATGAATCTCTTTTTAAATGGTGGCAATCTCTTCCCAGTAAGGACATTGTTGAAGATGGTATAGCTTTTCTTTAAAAGACTCATTTTGCACTTATATGCCTCAAGTATTTCTTTACAAACTACAGAAACTTTCATTGATGCCTACTGTTTTTTGTAGAGTGGGTTAATAAGTGCTGAAAATATCCTTACATACATACGGTTCTTCAAATCTCCTTTTGGTAACGATTCAGCATTATAAATTGTTGAGCAATTTTGCTTAGTGGCTCTTTAGCATTGTTCTTAATATTTGAAGTGGTCCAGCATAGTAGAAGAAAGGAAAACCTTCAAGGAAATCAATTCACACTTGCCCTTCTCATACCAGTTGATCCCATCCTCTTTGTTTGTCTCCTCTAGTTTTGAATGTGGGAACTTTTTTTTTCCTAAGAGAAATGTTGAGCTAATTTTGTAAGATGGTCTTTGGTTAAAGTACATGTTGATGTGTAAGTATAGAGGAGTGCTGACAACTTTGTAGCCTTTTATTTAAATGGACACTGCAAAACTATGAACTGTTTATTACTGTGAAGCATAATTTCTGAGAATTTGTACTCAAGAACTCCTTATGCTTAAAGATTTTAAAAGCCAAGACCACAGAGGATGACTGCATATGCTCCAGTGGCTGTTAGACAGAGCTTGGGGTAACTTTAACCTTTATTTCTGACTTGTCCTGTCAGGAGGTTGGCCATCAGTTTTTCCAATGTGGCTAAACAAATATCAAATTTCTATGTGGCAAGGGAGGATTAGATGTGTCTTGTCATTTGAAGATAGTTCTTAAAAAAAGAAGTGATTTTGAGAATAGTGTTGACTCACTCTGTTTGAATTACATAATCTCAAATTTAGCGTGGCTGGAATCCTTTGCTGTCAAAGATTTAATTTTAATGCCTCTGAGGTTGTATTGACTTGAATACGTGTACTTTATGTTCTTGTGCTGTTTATGTCTGTTGGATGTGGGAAGAGAACATGAGAGAGCAACTTTTAATATGTTGGTTAGTTAAAGGACATTTAGTTGCTGTACTGCTAGATGTCAGCTGTAAGTCTTGGGGTGAAAAATGACGAAAGTTAATTCAATTAACTTGGATATGTTTGTCTTAAAATTTTTCATGGAAAGCATTTCCTTTTTTATTAGGATAACATTTCTATTCACTAAAATTTAAGGTTATTTTCATTCTATAAAAATATTTCTCTTTGTATACAAAGAGGATGTGAAGTTAGATCTGATGCCAAAAACATGCAAAAGTGACTGGTATTTGGTTAGCGGAAGAAATAATTTGTGTCAAGTAATTAGTTATTAATTAGACGGTCAGGAGGAAATTTGCACTGGAGACAGGTTCTGCAGGTAGCAAAGTGTGTCAACTTGTGAAACAAGCAGAATCACAATTTAAAAAAATAAACGAGTCTCTTAAATGTAGTGTGAAGCACTACCCAGCAAGATCTGACACCTGTCTTTAACAGTTTAGCGAGGTCAAACGTAAATATCTGTAAATACAAAGTGAATGAGAAATTTACAAGTGTTGGTGTTCACGTCCGATGTATTAAATGTTTTAATCATAAATGGAACAGTGCAGCTATACCAACATATTAAATATCTTTCATTTTTACATGGAAACACAAACATGGACCAGGGTTTGGGAAAAATGAAAGCTTTATATAAAAGGAGTGCATCATAATTATACAAATAATTTTCAAAGACTTCTCAACCACTTGGAACTTCTTTGCTTTAGCATGCTTTATTTTTTGCCCATGTCTTTTTTAATTTGTCCTCATTTCTTTTATTATTTTTTTTCAATGACCATCTTGTAACCATAACTTAGTGAAAGGAAGAGAAAAGTATATTTAGAGCATTTTGTGGATGTGCTTACTTATGGACTTAATCTTGCATCCTTAAAGTGTTTGCATTTACAGGGTGGTATTAAAATATTTTCCTGTAACTTTAAATCTACATGCCTCCATTTATAGATAAGATTCTGAAGCTGTAATTTTTCCAAACTGTTGTAAGATGATTTATTTGTGATGACACTTTGTCAACATGTCAACAATGTTTTCTGTACACTGTGCAATATATTTTGGTTTTGCCACTTGTGACTAATTTTTATGACTTTGCTTTTTAGAAAACTGTTAAATAAAACAGATATATTTTTAGTTGGCTTTTTGTTCCTTGAGGCTTCTACTCCAAGTAAGAAGTCAGAATACATGCTTTACTGGTGGTATGTGAACTGGTATTTCAAACTCTAGAGCTTGCTGAGGTGTTAGCTCTGGCTTCCTGTGCTGGAGTAAAATTGCTGCCAGCTTTTCTGACCTAGAAGTTTAGTGGTCACATGGAAGATTGAATCTTTATATTGACGAGTTGTTCTGAAGTCGTGTGCAGATTTCCTGGAAGAGCACGTGCAGCTGGGCTCTGTGTCGTTCACATCTCCCAGAAGACACCTTTGTTGTCCTTTCTTGCTTTGTTCAGTGTCTGAACAAAAAAAGCTGCAGCCCCTGAGCTTTTACAGCGGTAGCGTAGGGGCAGAGAATTCCAGTTATGCCCCTTGCATTTTCTCTGTACAGTGATTATCAGTCTTCTGCTGCGGTGTGAGGTGTTGTCTTTGAAGAATGCTGAAACTTTTCAAACTGGAATGCTTCCCTGTTTAATTTTCTGGTGAGTGGAGCAGTGCTGGAGCTCAGGGGTTGGACTAATCCTCCTGTTCAGAAGGTACTCAGGTTATAAGACCTTCATTAACCCTTTTTCTCCATGGCTGTGTTTTGGGAGGTTTGTGGAATTTTTTAGAGCAAGTGAATACAAGCCCTTATTTGGTCATGAAGGACCCAGATACTTCTGTAAGCTGCAAAATCAAGGTGTTTGGGTACCACAAAACAGTTCAGCACACAGGTGAATTGCCTGCGCACCAAGGGGAGGATGGTGGTGTTGTGCACTTAATTGCCAAGACGTGTTTTAAAACATGCTTCAACACATCATCCAAGTCCGTTTGAAGTCCTCTGAATTAACCCTAAACTTTTTGGGCAGTTCTCTGTATGTCTGAAAACACTTTTGTCCTAACAGCACCTTGGTTCCTTGCTCAGGTAAGTATGCAGAGGGGAGATGTTGGTGCAGCTCTTGAGAGAACTACAAACCTGAGTGTCACCCACGTGAACGGGGTACCTGTGCCACTCGGGAGGTGCTGGCATTTGGATGCAAGTTCTGGTAACTGATACAGAACCCTGGGGGGACTGAGGTGCTGCTGGTGGGGTGATCTACCAGGTAATGTTTCACACTTATTTCTGCTTTTGGTAATTTTTTATTTTAATTCTGAATGTAATAAGAGTACGAGTTAAACGTGGCTTCAGGTATTCATTTACTCCTCCCTGGTGAGGTGCCTTCTGTCAGCAGCCAGAGACAGGGGCTTGCACTGCAGAGCTGTTGGGAGGAGCCTTTGTCCGAGTTTCTCCCACCTCAGTAGCCCCTAGGTGTCACTGGTGTCCTGGGATTATCTTTGGCAGCGTTGCCACCCCTATTTGTCTTTATTCAGTTCCTTGTATATTGCGGCTGTTGAGTTTGCTATGACGTTATTTGATGTGAAGTGAAAGCTCCGTGGCTTGAATTTCAAAGAAGATGATGAGAAAATTCATGCTGAAGAGCTGTTGGCCCAACGACAGTGAATGCAAACATAAGCTCTGCTTGGAAAAGGGAAACAAACTGCCAAAAGCATCAGGTTTTAGTCCACTTATCAGCTGTCATGAATTTGGAGGTGAAAAAAGATGGTGCCCTTACTGAGAATTAAGATCCTTGATTTTTATTTTGTCCTGGCAAGGGTGGAAAGAACCCAATGCATTGATAAGCCTCTGATCCAAAAAAGAACATGGTGAAATGAGTCGCATGTTTCTGGCAAAGTAACAAACAGATGACTTAAAGGGGGATAAGGTTTGTAGGTGTAACTTCAGTTAATGTGAAACTTAACTGTTTCATTGATCACAAGTGCTTCAGAGCTTAAGAAATTTATTCAGTATATTGAACAAGGTACTGAACAGCTCAGAAACTCCTTTTTCTCGAGGGCTGTGGAAGAGGACTTTATTTTTAGGGGCGGTACACAAGGTGTGAAACAGCTTTGTCTCTGCTTCACTGAAACAACTTAAAATACTAAACAAACAAAAAACTAAAACCAAACTTCTCCAGGCTTTTTAAGTGGAAAAGTAACGTAAGACTGGGTGGAAGCTGAGACAGCTGACCTCTTAATCGTGGGTATTTCTCTTGGTATCTGCTGGTAAGCCATACACTCCACCAGGCTTCTCTGTGCAATAGCAGTGTGTGTGGTGAGGTTTCATTCTCCAGTATTTCTGGCTCTGTAGCTGCAGACAGAGAAGCTGCTGTGGCAGCACATGAATAGTGTTTAACCTCAGTGGATATACAAAGTATGAAAACACTTGCCACTCACTTAGAGAGAAAATGGCTTTTAGCTGAAGGACACATTGTGAAAGAGGCCCAGTGTCCTGAGGCAGGTGCTGTGGCATCGCTGATGGATGTCCAGGGGTGGGCACAATGCTGTCTGTGTAGTGCAGAAAGGGGAAATGAGCAGTGCTCCAGAGCTCGAGCACCTGCTGCAGCTGGGGTGAAGGGTTTGGTGCGGCAGCCACTACACCCTCAGCCTTAGATGGATGAACTGCTTTGCACTTCATTGGTTTTCATTTGTTTTGGAGACAAATACAGGGGTGGACTAAAATTTCCTGGTATTCCAGGATTTGTCAAGGTGTACTTCTTGCTCTCCAGTCTGTACTAAAGCAGGATATAGTGAATTTATTACTCTCTTTAAATTGTTACAGTGGTCTAAAAGTAAACTGCTTGTTTTGCTGTTGCACTGCCTGCTTCAAAAATACTTTTTCTGTCCAAGAACTTATTGGCTGTGCTTTTCCTTTTTAAAAAACCTATCTGACTAATGCTTGTCTAAGGTGAGGTCTACTGCTTTCCCTTCTGTTGTTACCAGCTGACTCCCTTGGAAATCTGCGGCCCTTTTGCATAGGGTGCTGGATAAATTTAGCCAATGAACTTCTCTAATTGGCTGTAATCTTTAATTTGCTTAGTTGTAGGAAGCAGAAGAAGGGTTGGGTGGGTGGCCTGTGCCTACCCCTGCTCTGGTTTAGAGCAGCACTGGGACTGGAGCAGCTCAGTTGTTTGGAGCCTGGCGGGATGGACTCGGTTCTTTCAGCTTCCAGGTAAGTGGTGTGGGTGGTACACAGGCATTTACGCTCGTGGTTTAATCTGAGCCATCTGTCCATTCTGTTTGCTGTAACTTGTGTTCCTCCTGACTGCCTCTCTCCAGCTTTTAAGTGTTTGCAGTTTTGTTGGGAGCATATAAAGACTGAGGCTGACACATAAATTAGGCTCAGGACTTTATTTGTGCTTGTGTTAATAAACTTCTCTCACCTTCTTTAACCTTCAGTCTCAATTTTGAATATTGGCTGATCTGTCCTCCCGTATTTTGGAAAACTGTTCCTTCATGGTTCAGTTGCATTTCTAAATTTGGTAAAAACCAGAGGTTTCTGATGAAAATGGTTAATTAGATTGCAGAGTAACAATTTCGTGCTGAGCAGTACCTGCAATGCAGAGGTACTGTTTCTTCTGGAGTCCTAAAATACGTAGCTTGTTTCTGCAGCAGTACAGGATTCTAGGAAATAAAATCATGTTATTTTTCTCTTGCAGTGAGAGAGCACATATAATTTACTATACCAACCAGTATATTTCAGTATCAAATTGTATGTAAGTGAACCATTTTGTATTTTTCAGTGTTCAATGTAATAGCTATCTTCTAGTGTAGTTTCTCTTCCTGTTTAGGCTAAATGAGGTTTCCATTTACTTTAAAAAAAAAAAAATCTCTCCAGGAAATAATGGAGTTTTAAAAACTACCATATCTGCCTCAGGGCATGGAAAACCTCGGAATGACCTGAAATGGCTGTGGCTGCAGGAAGATCTTTAGAGTGGTGTGGAGGGCCCAGTAACAAGCCCAGCTCTGGGGCTGCTGTGCCTGTGCCTTCAGGGCCTCGTACAGAGACTCAGTTCCCAGCCTGGGGCCCAACGCAGCATCTTCTGTATTGCAATTTGTGCATTTAAAAAGCATATGGCGTGACACAATGCGGGCAGCAGTGACAATGGCAGGAATGTGGCCATCGGGAGTTATTTCCAGTGTCTATATGCAGTTGTCTTTACAAGCCTCCTCCTTTTTTGTGTTCTGAAGAGCTGCTGCCTGCCTGTGAATAGGGAAGACTTTGTCCCAGCTGCTCAGAGCAGGGCCGGGAGGGGAGGGGAGGGTGGGCAGGAGAGCCTTCTGTTCAGATCTGATTTCTAGGGAGATGCATGCCTCTTCCTAAACTCCACATCCCTGCGGGCGCCTGAGGGCTGCAAAACTTCTGCTCACTTTTGGTTGCCTTGAAGTTCTTTTGCCTCCCTTCCTTTTAGAGACAAATCCAAGTAGAAATATGTTTATTTTAGAATTGTGCTGAAATTTTCTGACTGTCAAAGCCACGTGGCAATACTGAAGGATTCCCACCCACATCACATAAAGAACTAGGAAATCGTTCTGCTGTCTTTAGCTTCCACTGTCTTTTAGTATACAAAAAGATGGTTACTAAACTCTTTTCAAGAAAGGCTTCTAAAGGTTTGGATGTAGTCAGGCAGTAGATTTCATATTATTTTAGTAATAAATACCTTGCATTATGTGAGGAGTGAATTTAAATGAGTTCAGCTATAAAGACCTGATTAGGAACACACATATGAACAACATTGTTTTATTAGTCCTACCAGTCCCCCTAAAATACCTGCCCTGTATGTTCTTTACTATTATGAGGTGATGCTTAAGTCTAAAATTTAAATAATAGAATTTTCAGAGATTTCTAGCTTGGATTTTTAAGGAAAATCTGTTTGCTTGTTTGGCTTTTTTGTTTGTTTTTGTCTTATAGTCTCTTAGCTAACAGCTGGGATAAAGGTGACTGTATCTCAGTCTGAGAAAACCATTTATAGTCTCGCATCGATTTCGTGGCAGAATGATATAAATTGAAGCAGACTGCATACTGTAAATGGTTTTACAGGTTTCGCTTACTGACAGAATTAGTTTGATGAAGTGATATATGACTGCCTTTACCACCTAATTTAGTGTTCATAGGCCTGTGAAGTTTATGGTGTTACCTTTCACTCATTACACTGACAAGGTGGCTTTGCAGGTAGAATCTATGTGAGTGGATTTGACAGGATCAAAGAGCCCAAAGGCTCAGGAAGTTGTCAAACAGTGACGCTGCCCACGGTGCTTTCTGAGGGGACAAACTGCAGCCATGCAGGGGAGGTTGGGGTATCTTGGGCACAGTTGTGTAAATCCTCCATGGCTGAACGAGCTGGCAGTAAATCAGGGCAAGAAGTGCAGCACTGAGTTCTGATCTGGTTTGAGAAGGGCCTATAAATGGAGATGGCATTTGTCACCCCGATAATTTATACAGTCCAACTTGCTTATTCAAGCATTTCCAAAGAAAACTTGTAAAACTTTCAGATGTAAAATTTGTCTTTCAGTCAAGAGGAGAGCGTGAGGGAGAGAAATCTGTACTATTTGTTCTGCAGGGGTGCTCCTGGAGTATGGATGCAAGAGCCTTCCCCAAATTCTCCAGACTTTATCAACACACAGAGTGGTGACTTGAAGCTGGTTGCCAAAACTTACTGTGAGTAAATTGCTGTAATTAAATGTATCCCCAGCCCTCCAAGCATTGTGTGCTTCTGTACTGCTCAGGCTGTTAGATAAGGCTGGGGTTGAGCTGTGACACCTGGGCTATATATAGAAGGTGACAGTTTGCTGCTCTTGGAAACATTTGGGTTGTTGCACTCTGGTTTGTGACTTTCATGAAAGAATTGGAGGAAGAGGATAATAGCAGCTCCAAAGGGCACTGCCTCTTTGAAACTGCTTAACACTATCTTTTTTAAAATAGTTTTATCAGCAGCAAAACACAGTTTCTCTTTCTTTGGGTAAGATACAGGGGTTCCTTGTCAGAGAGAATTTGAGAAAGAAACAAAGATGAATCGCTCTTGAGGCTTGAGGATGTTTGGACCTTTAGGAACAGTTTAATTGAATGGAACTGAGGAGTTGTTAAAATATAGCAGAAAAGGTAAACCTGTGTGTGTCTATAATCTGTGACCATAACAAACAAGAAAGCTGTCAAAATAGGGAAGGTTGGAATTGCCCTGTGTTTAGAGAAAAAAATAGGAAAAAAAATTGAGGAGAACAGAGAAAAGTGATGTTTACAGCTTTTGGTAAAAGAAGCTACAGCTGCAGAACCCAGTCCCACGAAAGGCTGTGTCCATCTGGGCTGTGTGCTAAGCTGCATTGTCAGATCAGTACAGATCTGAGCTCTAAGGTAGAACGAGTCAAATCAAAATTGTGTGTCCAGGCACTTCAGATTTTGGTTTCTTTGAAAACCAAACCCCAGATAAGTAATTGGGCTGCTTGAATCTCTTTGCAGCTTTATTCAGAAAAATGTCTAAAATAACATTGTCCAAACAGTCCCTTGATATCAAATGTTCTCTGAAAACAAAACCAGTAAGTACAAAACATGTATAAAATGATACTCTTTTGTTCCAGGGGAAGGACAGGGGAAGTGAAGCCCTTCCGCTTTTGAAGGTGCGTGTTTGATTTCGTGCTGCTCAGATGCCATGGTTACAAGCACCGCAGAAAACAAACCCCAAGCACCAGGTAGGCTCTCTCCATGTTCTCCAGCAGCCCCCATTTCCCTGCCCATCACTGAGATTCTAACAGGAAATGGAGCAAGGTTGAAGGCTCTCATGTGTTTCAGCATCAAAAAGGACCAGAGGTCAAAATCATTTTATTTGGGTCAGAAAGCCAAATCTCCCCATGACACTGTAGGATTCTGCTACATTTCTAGGGGGATGTAGTGTGAGCAACAGTTTCGTGTTGGTTTCTCCCAGCAAAAAATGAAGGAATGGTGAAGACAGCACACTTAGTGGAGGCTTTCTCACAAACTGATAGGTTTCCCCAGAAGTGGTGGAGCAAAGTGGGATCCACAGCTAAATCCCTTCTTGCTTGGCCAGCCACTGCTGTGCTCTTGGGGCAAGGACCTGTGTGTGACAGGTGACTCCAGGTGCTCAGTGACTGTGCAGATGCTGCACTGGAAAAGTAACAGAAGGACTGCCAGACCAGAGAGTCCACCTGCTTGTGTACACAAGATCTAAAAGTACCTGGCGTGGAATCTAATATATTCAAGGAGGGAGGTAATACCTGAGAATTCCCGAGGTATTGCCAGCACTGCAGGGATCCATTTTCCCAGGGCAGGCACTAGGTATGCAGGCCTTCTGTTTGGGAGGGGAAGGGGAAGAACAAAAAACTCACACCAAACCAAAGAATGCTTGAATACGTGTAACTTTTTTCTTTCCTGATCCACTTATTTTGCATGACATGGATTATGTTTGTTTGCATATTTCATTTTCCATCTGGCCCATGTAATTTGCATCTATTAATTTTAAATGCATGTGTGTGGCTGAGTCAGAGTAGTCATTGTTAGGCTGACCAAGGAGAACCCTTCTGTGAAGTGTTCAGTGTTGGGTGGGACTTCACAAATCTGTTTGGGTGACCGAAGAGAACAAGTGGAGTGCATGCATCTGTCATTCACCCATCAACACTTGCTCTTTGTGTAAGACCTTAGTGATTCATCCATACCTGAGTCTCATAATATTTTAGTCATAGGAGACTTGAGAATGTAAAACTTGAAGAGGCTTTTTCAGCTGAACTGGCCAGTTAGGCAGTAAAACTCCTAGCTTGAGACACAGGTGACCAGTTCTCCATTAATGTAATTCTAATAATGGAGTTAAATTCACACTTCCTGAATACAGAATGGAGGGAAGAGTGTCTGGCAGCAGACTCCATCCTGGGAAACTGAGAAGATTTTGCTTATTTTGAGTGTACTTACTTGAATTTCATGTATGATACAAATTAAAGTGCAAGAAAACATTGGCTTGATTCAACAGCAGTCAGTCCTGTGGCTGGCAGTAAGAGCCTTGATTTTAGGGAAGATTTGACAGTTCTGAGAGGTCCGCAGATGCTCCGGCCTTACAGATTCATTCTCCCTCATAGTCTGAATAAGAGTTCTTTAGTCTCCTTCCCTTTTTCCTTTGTCCCTTGCCTCTCTATGAAATGATTGATTGTAACAGCTGTAAATTGGTGTGTGACTGTATAAACCCACAAAAGACACATGGAAGTTGATGGTAAATTCCGTTTTTATCACCTTTCCCCTCAAGAAACCCTGAGATAATACTTCTCCCTTCTTTGTATAGCTCTTGATAGAGCTAAACAAGACCAAACTCTTATTGGCTGTCATTGTAACAGCTTGCACATCAGCATAATGTTGTTGTTGCATCTTTTAAAAAACAGCTAAATCCCAAGGTGTTAAAGCAAGCAGGTACATATTGCTGGAAATGCAGCCAACAGACCTTCGGGCAAAAGGCTGACAAGTAAGAATTTGCTTGGTGTTTTTTGTTTGCCTTTTTTTTTTTTTTTTTAAGGGGTTCGAGGAGTAGATTGTAATTTCAGGAACAGAGAGAGGAGTGGTGCCTCTGGGAAGGACCAGAGTCCTGAGTAAGCCCAGAGCAGCGTTAGGGCCTTGGGTTTTTGCATTGTTTTCCCTTTGCCACTGGAGTTTTGTAGCCGTGGAGCGACGCTCCGGCTCGGCGCTGGCTGAAAGGATGTGAATCATTTTTCCTGCTTCCTGCAGCAGTTGAAAGTGCAGTGTGTCCCACTGCTCCCGAGTCACCGTGGCTGGCTGTGCTCGGTGGCAGCCGGCGTGGTCACTGTGTGACACCAGTGCAGCAGAGCAGCAGCCGTGCAGCCCTGCTGGGGGTGCAGGCCCACCAGGTGTGATGTGGGAGTGCTTGTGCCCTTTGGGTCTTAAAACCTTCTCTTTGAGACCAAGTGCATTCAGAGGCTTTCCAAGTTCTGTGTCACTCTCTATAAAGCTTGCTGGGAACTCAGGGACATCCTGGGCACTCTACAGAGGTTCCCTAAGGCTCCTGAGGAGTCTTGGACTTCACTGAGAATGTGTGTTGGCTTAGTAAGAAATGCTGGTTCAGTTGAGGGATTAATGAGTAGGAGGCTTGCAGCTGCTTGGGGAGTAGCAGCTCCTCAGTAGAGATTTGCTCCAGAATCCTAGATTTTGGTAAGAAGCTGTGTGCTCCCTCTGCCTGGATGAGGGGATTCAATTACACTCCTTTTCTGACCAGTTAATCTGCGCCTGTGAACGACAAAGAGGATCTGGACCAGGCTCATGTGTGTAATGTAGTCTCAGGCTCCTGGTACTGTGCAGGCATCTGCTGAGGATCTGTTGAACAGGAAAGGAATCTGAGTACGTTGTTCTGGAAGTGGAACTGTGTAGGTGGATACTATCAATGTTGGGGTCAGCCATGAGTAACGAGGCCACCAAGGCTGGTTGTAAACATCAAGTAACATTTGCAGGCCCAAAGGAGGCAAATTTGCTCAACTTGTGTGATTCAGTTCTTTGTGAGACATGTGGATGCTGTGAACAACCTCTCCCCGCTGGTGGAAGAAGTTTGATGGGACTGATGATGGAGTTGATGTGTCTTTTCTGGGCTTCCCCCCTTTCTCAGTGTGTGGAACATTGATCACAAAACCTGTTGCATGCTGACAGTGGAAGGGGTTTCATAGTGACTTTACTCAGCACAGGTTGGTTCTGGTGGACTTAGTTTAGGCTAGGAAGATTGGAAGTCTGAAGTTTTATTTGTGTGTGTGTCTCAGTCATGGATAGTGCAAAGCCCAAGGCACAGCCACGCTTCCACAGGGGCCATGAGAAGCTGAAACCCATTTAGGAGCTCCTGAGTGAGCACACAGGCCCTGGGTGATGCCCAGTAATTTCCCTTCCCTCTCAGTGGGCACAGGCACATCGTTTTAAGGATGCTTTAAGCTGTGCCTCTCTGGTGATGATTTTAAATTAGGCTGCTCTGCTTTGTACTTCAGTGGTGCAGGAGCTCTGCAGAGTTCAGCTGTGGGTGACTGAATCTGTGCAATTCCTGAAGTGGCCCATGAATGCACGTTTGAAGATGCCTTAGGTCTGAGCTTTCTCAGATACAAAGAAAATGACTCTCCTTGCTTTCTACTTATATTTTAGCCAGAGACCAATGCAAAAACTGTAAAACCACAAATTGACTTAATTTTACACTTAAGAAATCTAAGGCCAGAAGGGATCAGTTAGTATAATTACTTGTATGTTGTTGTTTTACTAAGTACTTTTTGTTTGTAACCAAAGCAGCTTGTATTTGCTTCTGGAAATATATTCTGTCTCACTTGACATTGAAAGAAAGGAAATTCATTACTTCTTCCAGTGTCTAATTTCAATCCTTTTCCTTCTCATTTCAGACAGTCTGGACCTACTATCTAGGTCTTGGCACTTAAGGCTGTACTTTACTGGATTAAAAGACTTTTTAAAGCCATGACTTCCTCAGCTGGTAAGTGAGCTATAGAACATGTGTAATGCAACACAGGCAGTATAACTAACCAAATCACCCTCAGTCACCATCTTGTTTAACTAAATTAACATAAGGCCTCACGCTGTGAGGTGTATTTTCATGTTTGAATCTTTTCTGAACCAGCTTGGATTTTTTTTAACCTCCTTAAAATGCAGTGCAATGAATTTCATTTGCTGAAAACTACAATGAAATGCTAATGCTGTGTAGGGAGCTAAAATCTCATGGAAGGAGAGAGACTATTTTCCCCCTTTGCTTTTTCTTTATCTTAGCTCATGCAGAAGCCTGAGATGCTTAAAGTGGACAATTTAGTGACACTATCCATTTAGGTAACTGTGGACTCGGGAATTCACTAGAGGATGCAACTTGGAACCAGGCATCTCATGCAAAAAAAAAAGGAGACTATCTCTTAGGAGGAAGGATAGGCTTCTGGTTAAGACAGCTGGATTAGTGTGTGAATCCCTGCTTTTTCCATAGGCTTCCTGCACGACCTTGTTGAAACCATTGTGCTCTGCTGGGGAGCAAAATGATGTTCCCTCCCAGGTCCCATCCATACTGGCTTTTGTGTATCTGGTTCAAGCAAGGATGGCCCAGACCATGGCCTGGGGCAAATCTGACTGGAGATGTGCTGCTTGGCCCAGTTGTTTTCATCTCCAGAGAAAAGAGCAAGTGCCTTGGACAAAAGTTTTGGTGTGTTCCAACAGCTGAACACAGGATTTGTAAAACCTGTGTGTCTGCAGGGTGGAGGAGCAGTCAGGACTGGAGAGCTGCTTCTGTGTGAGTGTGTGCAGAGCTGTGCTTGGACATAGGCCCAAAAGTTGGGAAATCCTGAAACTGGGCTCCAACAGCTGGAGCTGTCAAGAGTAGATGGCCCCTGGGGATGTGGGGTTGTTATCTGTGGAGAGTTTACCATAACATGGCAGGGCTCTGGGTGCCAGGATTTACCAACACTCATTCCAGCACTTCTCATAGGAATAAATCCTCCTTTTTTGTGAGGTTTCAATACCATTCTGCTAACAGCAGCGTCTCGGATGGTAAGAAATGTAAGCTGTGTTACAGACAGGAACCAACTGCCTGCTTAGCAGAGATTTCCTGCGTGATGTCTGTGCATCCCCTAGACCTGCTGCTGAGGCCTGGGCTGGTTTTATTCTTCTGTCCTTTTAATTGGAACAGAGACTGAAACATTTATTTGGAGAGGGAGACTCTGCAGAGAGCTGCAGGATACTTGCTAGTGGGAGATGAAAGAAGATGTAAGTTGATTTGTATGATTTAAAAGCTTGATCTTGCCTCCTGGCCAGAGGCTCTGATAAAAGACCTGGTACATGTTGCCAAGAGGTTGGGAGGAGGTTTGAACTCTAAGTCCTCCCAGCTGACCTGGTCTAACAAGGAGCACTTTTCCTCTGTAACAGGTGTGAGTGACTGACATGCAAAGAGAGGGGAAAATGAGCCTTTCTTTCTGTCATTCTTCACCTGCATATCAAACGATAGGAGTCCTGTTAGAGTGCTGCCTGTCTCTCCTTTTACAAGGCAGTGCACTGTCAGATCAGATAGTCTGTTTGTATTACTTTGGAATGGAAAAGAATAAAGGCAGTTTCTATAAAGAAGGACTTGAAAAGGCTTCCCTGGTTTTTCATCAGAGCTGTTGGAAACCTTCCTTCTCCACACTGCCCGTTCCCCAGTCCCACCCCCAAAATGCTCACCTCTTCCTGCCTTTGTCAGGGAAGTGTCAGATTTGTCACCTTTGCAGTAAGGTACAGAAATGCAAATGGACAAATCCAGTAACACCTAATCAGAGGATGTAAACTTTCTGTGAACCTAATTTGTGGATTTAAAAGAAAAAAAGGCCATACTGCTAACACATTTCTAAAATGCTTTTGACACTACTGAAAAACTCCTAATAGTACTGCTCTGACCTGGCTTTTCTTTTCAGCCAGTACAGGACTGATAAGTGCTCAGGGGAAAGGCCTGTAATCCCTCTGCTCTTCCCAACCGTTCCAGCTTTGGGAGAGCAGCTGCCCAGGTGGCCCCACAGCCCTGCCTGTTTCTTCCTGCAGCAGAGGGAACGGGATGTGCCCAGGTCTCCAGCCTCTGTGGTCCACGTGCCGGGAGCCAGCCTGGGAAGGTTACCCTGGGCATGGGAAGGGCAGCAGCACAAGCAGGAATGGGTAAGGCAGCAGGTACCCGGGAAGCCCAGCTTTGGCTCCCATTCTCCAAGGCCAGCAGAGGGGAAGGTAAGCACCACATCTGCAGTGCTGCTGAGCAGAGATGACTTTGCTTCGAGCTGCCCCCGCCCCCAATCCCTGCTGAACTGAAGCTGGCACTTTTATGTTGACTCTGGGCTGTGTTTCTGTCACCAAAGTGTCAGGATTTGCACTTGCTTTCACAGGAGCATTACAGAGAGCCCTAACACGAGGGTCTTTCATCTCATGGAAATGAAGCCAGGCCAAGCTGCCTCTGCTGTTCCCGCAGCAGCGGAGAGGCCCGAGTGGCTGCCCTGGGCCAGGATCAACCCTGGATGTTGCTGCCGAAGCCAGTGAGCTCGGGCCAGTGCCTGAGTGCCGTTGTGAGCCACAGGCTCGGTCACGTTAAAGAACTGGGCTGTGGTTCCACCTCCCTCTGGAGCGGCCCTCATGGAAAGGGCCTTTTCCAGCCATTAAAAGCGAGGGGTTCTGGGTGAGCAGGGTACCAATACAGGGTGATGTGCTGTGTGTGAGCAGCCTTTGGAGTTACAGGGAGGTCTGGGCTAAGCGGGGCGAGTAAAGTATCAAACAAGCTGTGATACCTGAGGGAAATAGCTTGATCTAAATAAACCTGGACTTGTGCTGGGGCTAGAGAGGTGCAGCCTCTGTCCAAGAGGTCATCTGGCATGTGGGGTGTTAGTTTTAGTGCAAGTGTCCCAGGCTTCATTTACACTTCAAACTCCTAACCTCCCTCCCTAAAGCAGAAAGGTCACTGCAGAAGCTCTCACCTCCCCTTGCTCGGCTGGTTTTTGCCCCTCTCCTCCCAGTTCAAAGGGAATTTAGCACAACAGGGAATGAGAAGGACCAAACATTCTGATGGACATCTTTGAACATGAACACCCACCTCAGGTAAAGAAAATTACAAAGGAAAGGCCTTGCCTGTACTTCAGTTTCTATTTTTATTATTCTGTGGGGTTATTAACAAAGGTACATGTCTAGTCCCTTGGTCATTAGGTTGCTTCCTTTCTTGCTTGTTTTATGTCTGGGAACTTCCATGTATTAAGACACTTCACAATCCTTTTTTTTCCTCTTTACAATGATAGGTCTCTGAAAGGTATTGTACCACAGCATAAATAACCTGGCATCTCCCCAAAGTAGGAACTGGGAGGGGTCAAACCTCATGGATAAGAATACTGAGGGTCACCTCCAAGCCCCAGAAATATTAAAGAACACTTTCCCCATCCACTGCACACTCTATTACATGGAGTCTTTTCTTGCTCTCAACAAAAAAAAAACAACACCCCAAAAACTGAACCACCTCCTGTGTATGCCCCAGGACAGGATTTGCCTAGCACTTCTGAAGTTAGGGCTGTACATGTATGAGCAATGCCTTCAGATGGCAGATCAAGTAGGGTAGGTTTGAGACTGGCATCCAGACCAACCAGCCCCGAAATTTGTGGCCTAAGACCAACCTTAGCCAGTATGACCTTGCTCATGCAATAAACTTAAGTGTCTACTAGAATTAAACAAAAGAAATATTTGAATTCCAATACTTAAGTTAACAATGCTTAGTACAAGAATTAAGTGCTTAACTACCAGCATTGTTTCCATGATACACACACACACACTGTTGTTGAGAGCCAACAGGAAGGAGCTGTATTTTTAATGTTTTTAAATGAGTTAGAAGTACATCACATTACACAGCATATGCCACGTTGTGAATTCAGGTTTTTTTATTAAAGATTGAAAATAAAAAACATTTGACACCCTAATATACATAAAGTCACAATAAACTCAAGTGTGCTAAAAGCAAAATGTGCATAAAGACACTCATTTCTAAACGGCACCCTGCCACCAATATTTTTTTAAGTGTTTGTCTAATTCCACCAGATTTCTAGTTTTCTCTCCCTTCCCTAAAGGTGAGACTTTAGACTGCTACCAGGTACAGATGCTACCCCACACTGACACCTTTCAGGGGTCTGTGCTATCACTAGAACACTTAAAACCGTGCATGCAGACTTAGCTCGAGCTTCTTCTGGAATTAACCATCATGATTTAAGATGCACAAGGGTTTTTTAAAACGTAGTGGTATTCGGGCCACTTCTAAGGGCCAAGAAGAAAGAGACAGGGTTATAAAATAACTGCTATGTCTCCACCAGAGAGCTTTGCGACTACAAACCAACTCCCTCCTCCCCCCCATCCTCTCATAAAAGCAACCCCCAAAGTTACAAAATGCCGCACACGCACACACACACGGATGAAATGTTAACGCGTTCGCGATTAGGCTGTCAGGGTGTGACAGCGTCAGAGTGCCCGTGGTGCAGTCCCCATCCCGGCGCCGCCAGCCGCACGCACACGCGGCACACAGCGGCGCGCACACCGCGTGTGCGGGGGCACCCTGCCCTCCCCACAGGTAGGTCTGCCTTGACTCCTCTGTTACCACGGTCTCCACATGGATTTGGGCAAGCCGGGCGAGGGCAGGCCCTGCGTCTGGGACGCCTCCAGTCCGTCCGCGGAGGTCTGGCCCGGCTCGGCCTCCGCCTCGTCCGAGTCGGAGCAGGTCTCTTCGCTGGGGGAGGGCGAAAGCGCCGGGGCAGGCACAGCCAGGCCCGGGC
>WEIT01027126.1:39278-82815 GCA_013389985.1 Dryoscopus gambensis
GTGCGAGGCACCATGGCTGCTCGCCGGTGCAGCGCGTCCCCATCCCCGGGGGCTGCTCGCCTGCCTTGTGGCCACGGGCAGCTGGGCCCAGAGCGCTCGGTGCCGGCCCTGGCGCGCCGCAGCCGGCCGCCTCCCCTGGCTGAAAGAGCCGGGCAGGCAGCTTTGTGCGGGTAACTTGATGCTGATGACAGTTGGCAGCTGCAGTTCCCCCAGCAGACTGAGGCAAATAAAAGCATTAGGGCTCGTCCCCGAGGAGAGCGACAGGTGTTCGCTCCCGCTCCTTTGTTTCCCTCCTTTTATTCTCCTCGCTAATGCGTGTCATATTTTTACCGCCCGAGGAAACGGGAGACGCGTCCCCCGCTTGAATCGGCGCTGCCGGCGCGGAGCCGCACGCTCGCCTCCCTGTACGTGTCCGGCATAGTTCCCCTCCTGCCCCAGCTTCCTCGCCGCTTGTCTCGCCATGGAAGGCCCTCTGGTTTTGGTGGCGCTGAGGTTTTCCTTGCGGAGAGGTCTGGCGTGAGCTGGAGCGCCCACAGCTGCTCAGAGCCCCGGGACGCCCAGCTCCATTAGTTTTTATGGATCCGCACCTGGATCGGTGCCTGGTGAGTCCCGCGTGGCCCGGCGGGCACCGGCACGTGCTCCGGGAAGGGCCGGGGTGGCTCTTACTTTGGCAGTCTCGCTGTTGCTTAACACTGCCTTTCATCTTTAAAGTGCCGTATAAACCTCCGTGCCTGCACTGTGCTAAGCATTGTGTGATAAAACAGCAAGCTGGGATAGAGAAGTTCAGCACTGTCTTCTCAAGGCCATCACGGAGTGCATAAGGGATAGAGCCAGTACGTGGGATATCCTGGCTGGAGACCTAAGCTCAGGCCACTCTCCATTTTGTATCGCGATGGACAGGACGTGTTATTTTCAGAAAGGTGTTTCTGGTATGTTTCTTCCTTTTATGTCTGTTCAGTTGGTGACAAGTTTCCCTGCACCAGGCAGGAGCAGAGTGGGATGTACTGGGGGCTGGATGTCTAAATCTGTCCTTCTGCTTTTGATGCACCTCATTTTCTGGGTAACACAATGTAGAAACTGGCTCATTCTTTTTGATGATATAACTAATGCTGGCTAAGCAGAAATGCTGTTTGGACCAGGCCAGAACATTTTTGTGGTTAAGCTAGTAAAGACACCTGTGACCATTCTGTGTCTGGTTGATGCATACTCAGCCTCTCTGAGTGGAAGGGGAAAACCACAAAAAGTATGTGTGCAAACTACAGCAAAGTAGTGGGTGTCACAATTTTGAAGCAACCATTCTCGTTCTGAACCAAAACTAGGCACGAAAGGTCATCAGAGGTGGATAAAAACACACAAATGCACACAGAGGTTTGTGAGATGTGCAGTAACACACAATGTTTGTAATCGTTGGTAAAGGATGAACTCCAAGCATTTGTGAGCTTGTTTTCTCTTCAGAGAAAGCTCAGCTTTCCCCAGAATGGGGGTGGGGGGAAGTGGGTGAGCCTGGTTGCTGGCTGGGGTAAAACCACAACACACATGTATTCAGGTGCTCAAACAGTGGGGTTAACACTGGTGTAAATCCTGCTGATTTACACAAGAGGCGTTGCACTGCTGTGGCTGCAGGTGCAGTCCCCAAACCTGTCAGGGCTCTTTACTGCAGGTGTTTGTATCAGCTGTGTTTCAGAGCTAACTTGGGTTAGAGGTGCTACATTGTTAATGCAGGAAAGTGAGAAGTGAAGGAGCTCCCGAATTCACCCCAGTCAAGGTTCAGATGTGTAAGGACTCGGGTGATGAAACTCCGGTGGCTGCTGAAGAGCAATGATTTCTCACAAGCTTCCACCTGAGTTTTTGAGCAGTGAGGAGCTGCAGGCACAAGGTGAGGACTTCTGGATGCACGAGGAGACTTCAGCAGCAAATCTTGGCTAAGAACGGCCAGAGAGAGTTTGCCGTGGCTATAACATCCTGTTTCTGTTCTGACTGGGTGGGTGCTGATGGCAAGGCATTGTACACTTTGCTGGCTCTTGTTCTGCTGCATGTCTTTTTGTATTTTCTTTGAAAAGCTGCAGGTCAAATGAGTTGACAAATGCTGGAGCTGTTTGTGCTGGGCATTAAAAATGTATGTGCCATAAATATCAGGGCATCACTAGAGCTGCCGTTCTGGAGGAGGAAGTCACTGCGGGCTATCTCCTCTAGCCCACAGGGACAATGTGACATTTTTGTGCTACTTTAAACAAGTTCCATCACATCGGGTGAAGCAAATCATGATAACCTCATGCATTTTAATGGAAATGTCAACTGCAATCTAGTAAAAGAAAACATTCCATAGATACCTTGTCCAGTACCTCGGTGCTTGTCCATGCATGGTGGTTCCTGAAGATTTCACTAAACCCATCGACTTATCTGTATTTTATCCAGGTTAAGCCCATCCTGCTCCCTGCTGATGGGGAGGTGTACAGGCACTGCTTCCTCCTCCCTGAAGGGCGGGAGTTTAACCTTTGCTAGAGCAGGGAGCTCTGTCCCACCAGAGACCGGCTCCTACACAAGTTATAAATTACAGTTTAGCCAAGGAACAGCGTAGTTACAGCAGAGGTAAGGGCATCTGGGCCTCGCTGCACACGTTCTCCTGCAAGCCTCCGTGTAGAGCAGTGTAACACAGCATATAATAACAGGCTTTAATTCTTTCTAGATGATGCATGATCACTAACGCAGCTGTGGTGACAGTGGCAAAGGCAACTGGGGGAGGCCATCCTGCAGCCTCAGCTATGTGCCATGTGTTTTGGAGGCCCAGGTAAGTGGCAAATACTCATTTCTGACATGTAATGGCCTCACACACTTCTGTTTGAGTTGTCAGGTGCATTTGGAAGGTCTCTGGCTCCCAGAAGAACATTCACAGAGACATAATGAAACTCAAAACATTTTCGAGTACTCTACAGGCAATTGTGCTGCCATCCATGTTCTTGGACTGGAGTCAGGAGGTGACCCAGGCTCTGCATGGATAATATAATCAGGGCACGGGATAAAGACATGATGAGCATGCACAAGGTCCATTGGAAATGCTTGAGTAGTTTCTTTCATAAATGGTATAACATCTGTTGTCGCTGGAGGCACAAGTTCCTGTCAAAAAGACACGTCATCCTTATAAATATTAATGGTGCATATAAATGGTGGTGGGTGTCAACTGTGGCGGATGTGAGGTTAATGGGTGAGCTGCTCCTTAGGCATCAGCTCGCTGTCATCATACTTATTTCTACACTAACAAATACAAACTGTTTAGGTGGCAGAGCAAGCAAAAAGCTTTCTTCCCCCTCCTCCTCCTCTCCCTGGAGTCCCTTCACAAATGAAATGTGTACTGTAATTAGTCTCTTGCCTTGTCACTGATGAAAATTTGTCCTGCTTGCAGAGCCAGGGAGGAGAGGAGCAAGGCTGGAGCTGGAAGAGCTGAGGCCGTAGGTGATAAATGAAGCGAATGAGGAAGGCAGTTGGGAGAAGTCTGCAGCATTCCCCATCAGCTTGATCCTAGCTGCCTTTAGTGCCTTTATCGATTTCTCTGCTGTTAATAGCTGATGTTTAAGAGGAAAATAGGGTTGAATATCACCACTGAGCTGCTCTTGGACTCCAGTCTGTTTGTTACTGCAAATTGTGTTTGCTGCCTTGAGCACTGAGTTCCTGCTGCCCTTTTCAGAAACCATAAGGCTTTTCCTATCCTTATTTATGTATCAGCAGACTTGGCAGCTGTGCTAGTGTTCATCAGCTGGGGCACAGAAGAACAGTTCATGCCAGCCAAAACACTAATGAGTAGCATTCAAAAGGGTCTTATGTCCATTCACAGAAGAGCCCCAAGACTGCATTTGCTGCCTGTGGAAGCTCAGGGTCCCCTTTGCCTGAGAAGATGGGCCCAGCCTTCTGTCAAAGGTACTTTGACTTTCTGCCATTTCAGAGGTGGTGATTTTCAAATGCAACAAATGGTGAGGGGCTGTGCTGAGCAAGCAGAGAGGAGAGCAGAGCCTCTCCCCAAGGGTGAGTGATGGATGGATGTTGTGCACCGGGGGGGATTGCCCCAGCAAAACCTTCTGGGCCACGTTTCTTATCTTGTCAACCTGTGGGCTCCTACAGAGAGATGCCTAAACTCATAAAGCCTTGCAAACTACTTCAACTCCTGCCATTTAGTCTGTGGTCTGTTGTCAGTGACTGTGGCTGGATCCTGTGCATTTGAGGTTAGAGACACCACCACTTGGGCACATTACGTTTGTGGAAATTATTGCAGAGAGGTGTGAATAACTGTCTGAAGCAATTACAGAGGGGTTTTTTTTCAGTTGGATAAAAAAAATGTAGTCTGCCTGTGGTGCTTCAGGGAGCGATTTCATCGTGTTTCCAGGGAAGCCTCTTGTATTTGATTTCTCTAATATTTTTGGTAATTGAAAGTTATCTTTATCATGGGGCTGTCTTCATCATAGGCTTTATGCTATGTTTGTAACACGGATGCATGTATCACTAGTCCTCCTCTGCAAGATATTTATATTAGCTCCTAAATGCCATACAGGCATCCTCATTAAAGTACATTTGCTTCATAGAAGGTGCTAAACCCCTTAAACACAATCCTGACTAGGGCTGAAAACTTTTAGTGTGTGTCCTTCAGAGAGTATTTCTTCTGACATGCAGTGCATGCCCAGGGTAACTCCCAATCTGTCCCTCTGGCAATGACACTCCAAGTTTGTTGACAGGACACAGGTTTTACTTTTATCAGATTAACACGTACATAATCAGGCTCTGAACTTCGCTCCTGTGTGTTTTGTGAAATGCTCTGGAAAATGCCCCCTTTCACTGTCCCTCAGAGGCTGGCATTCACATTACAAATTGCATACCTGTAGGTGGGGAAAAGTCCTGTTCCCTAGGGGAAGTTTGTGAGATCCTTTTTAGCAATGACACGATATATTTTATGGTCAATTTTGACAAACACTGGTCTTTTCTAAGTCAAAAAGAGAAATATTTTAGAAGCAGAGACCAGTTGAGAGTCTTGGCACCCCATTTTGTGTTTTGCACAAATACTGAGTTTGATCCAGCTGCAGGGGATGCCTCAGATTGCACAGATGAGTTTTCTGGAGGTATCCATGAACAACCTGGGACATGGCCACAGCAACAGATATTTGTGGATCTTGTCCTAACCGTGCCACGCTCTGGCTCTGGGCTGGTGTTTCTTCAAGGAGGTGACACTCTGTAGCCCAGAGTCCTTTTAGTGATATGGAAAACGGAACCTGAGGGCTTGGTCTGCTCTGCACTATGGAGGAGGGTGTTTTTTAACCACTCTAAGTTTAGTGTGGATTTTAGCCTTGCTGACCTGCACGGCTCATCTGTTTGGCGTAGTGCTCGCTGAATTTATGCTCATGGTTGAGTCCTCTAAACCTCTGCAAATGCTCCTTGCGTCCATTTTGGTGAGGAGCCATCGTTAAAGTGGTGCTGGAAGGCATTGATAGGTGGTTGTGTGAAGGAAGCTTAGCAAGCAGATTTGAATGAGCAGGTGAGTGCTCTCATTCCCTCCTCTCCAGATGTATTTGCCCTTTCTGGAGAAGCTTAGCACAGGTTAAGAGGAGCATAGCGTGTTTGAGTACTTGGACTAAGAAATTGCTCTGGAACTTGAGCACAGACAAACATGACCTCCACAAGGTGCTCCTTCGCAGCTTGCTGACACAGGCAATGCACAGCTGAACCCTGCCAGCCACAGAGCAAGAGGCTGCTGCTGGCTGGGAGCACGCTGCCTCCAGCTCCACTGGGAGAGCAGTGTGGAGCTGGCAAGCCAGTCCCAGTAAATGTCTCTTGGGCTACGTGGGGTGTCGGAAACAAATGCCTTCAGAGATACTGCGAACGAGGGGCAGACATATCCTGTCTGGATGGGGCCAGTAAATGTTACCTGTCTGGGTTTCTCCTTCCCAAAGGCTCGATGGGTTCCCAAGCCTCATGAACATGATGCAGGATTACAGCTTGCAGAGGAGAACATAATTCCTCCGCTTGGATCGTGATTTTTCTTCATGTCTTTTTTTAGTGGGACTCGGGTGTTTGCAGAAAAATGCAAAATGTCTTCCTGCTGTTTTCCATGTGCTGACTTTTGGTCATGCGGGGCTGCTCGGTACTTCCAGGCACCTCTCAGCTGTCGTGGGGTGGCAATGGAAGGAACCTGCTGAGGGCTGGTGGGAAGGTGCTGGGCCTCCAAAATCTGTAAGAAATGACAGCTGCTCCCATGATTCTGCCTGTGTCAGTAGGCACTGCAGGGCATTGCAGTCAGCTCACCTGACTAGTCACAAATCACAGAAGCAAAAAAGCTCAGGAAATAACAGTGGAATCATGGGAAGTCAGGAATGCCATGTAGCCTCCTATTTATGCTATGCAGGGTGACTTAAAAGAGAAAAAATGCTAGTTCATCTTAAACCATGTCATTTTTTATAGGAATTAGAAGTACTTTATTCTGGTTTGGGGGTTGGTTTGTTTTTTTTAAAGTCTGGAGAGAGGGCAGCACTATCCCTGCAGCACACCTGGTTTAATGGAGCATGTTGGGAAGGGGTTCATTTACTGGATGACTTCAGGATCCAGTTTAACTGGACTCTGAAATGGCTAGTTTTGGAGGTGAAGCCATTTTATTGGCTTCTGGGGATTACTTGATGTTCTATAAACTCCAGTAAAAATTTCTTAGCACAGCCATAGCTTCTGTGTCCTTGCAATTAATAGAAAAGCAAACACCAAGTTCGCTCACATGCGCAAACAGGGGGTTCTGAGCAGAGTGGTAAGACCAGATCCACTAGATCCTAGTGCACATTGCTGGGTCAAATCAAAATCCCAATGATACTCGGCCTAAAACTGTAATTAGAGGGCAGGTCTGAAAAACAACATACAAACTGAAAATATGGGCAACTCTGCCTGGGCTATTCTTTGTTTCCTTCCCTCCAGTCCTTTCAGAGGAGTGCTGTGTGGTTTGCCACGGCTGTGTGAGAGCTGGGGTGGCTTGTCCCCAGAGCTGCTGAGCTGCCTGGATCCCTCAGCAAGCCCATTTGACAGCTGTGCCCTCAGCTGGATTTTGGGGAGCAAGAGCTCTGCGGTTATGACCAGTGGCTTCCTAAGTGTGTTTGTGTCACAAACAGGGCTGGAGAAGGTGGCCCTTGCTCCCGGTGGTCTATAGAATACCCCTGGCTCATAGGGGTACATAGCACAAACTTTGTAAGGAGTATTGTTTCAAGCCGTAAAGGGAATAAGTGAAGCTTGCCCTCAGAGACATGTCCTGCTCCTGCCCTGCTGGCCATCTACTCTGACACCTCCCGCTCCTGCCCTGCTGGCCGTCTACTCTGACACCTCCCTGAGCTTCGCTCTTCAAGGCTTTCTGGACAGACTTCGGATCTGGGAAGAAATCAACTTGTTAATCCCACACCTCCTTGCTGAGTGCCTGGGATCAAACCATCCCCCTATAAGACGTAGGCTCAAGCAGTTGGCCAACACCAAACCCACAGTTGCCTGGTCTTGAGCAGAGCTCACTTCCTGTCTCTAACACCTGTAATTAGAGACAAGCCCAGGAGAAACAGGACTGATTCCTTGAAGAGCTCATCTGGAGGATCAGGAAGGACAGAGCAGATGGTTTCAAGAACAAGCTCTGAGGTAGGCTTAAGATGGGTGGAGTCAGCCCTCAGGCTTGACCCTAGATGTCAGTGTAAACAGATCCTCTGGGCACTCTGATTATGGAAAGCAAGGGCAACACTGCAAGTCCCTACCTGCCAGTGCTTGAAATTCAGCCAGCCCAGACTGGGCAGGTAGGGCTGAGCTGCCTCCTGCAGCAGCCTGGGAACCACCTGGGCCTCCTCTTGCCAACAGTGGAGGACTGGCTTGTCCCTGGGCATGGCAGGGACCTGGGGCCTGGGGTCTGCAGGGTGGGACCACTGCAGGGCCAGGGCCCAGCCCCCGTGGGCAGCAGAACACAGCACAGCCAGGCTGGGCCAGTGCAGGGCCCCGTGTGCTTCCGCTGGGAGAGATCAACAGGTCACAGCATCCTCTGGGACAGAGCCCCCGCAGGTGCTGATGCTGCTCCTTATGGAGCAGGGAGACAGGACCTTTGGTCCTGGTGTGGCACTCCCCCAGACGAGAGCCCTTCTGTTGGAGTGGGATGTATGCCTGCCCCACTGCCTGCCCTCTTGTCCCTCTGGTGAGGAGCAATCAGCCCAGGAGGGCAGGGGATGACACGTGGTAGTGGTGGATGACTTCTGAGCATGTTTCTGCCTAGTAGCATCCTGCAGCATCCTGAACGTCTTGGGTTCTCACCTTTCTTCCTCCCGTCTCTCCCAAACAGCTCCGCACCCTCTGGAGCCAGGTCAGACAGACGCACACAGGTTCTAGTCCTGCTCTTTTGCTGCTTTTCCTCAGTCATCTGACACTCTTATATTCCTTAATATTCTCCATACTGCCAAAAGCGTGTGGTGCTTTTTGGGGAAACTGTCTGGTGATAAACGTAGTCCAAAGTGCAGGCAGAAGAAGCTGTCACAAGTGTCTCTTGGCTCTCATGTGGGTTGTGTTTAGCAGGTCCTGCAAGTGCTAGAGTATTTGGTTTCCTTCAGCATCTCCCCACAGCTATGCTGACACAGTCACCGCTCCTAGAATCCTTCCTGTTTTCTAGGATTTTCTCTTCTAGGTAAAGTTCCTCTATTATGATGACTCTTTTGGTTTTATGTATTCATTTAATTCTTATGGCTTTTTATAGAAGAGAAAAGTTGCAAAAGAGTTGCAAAGAGAAAGAGTTGAGCTCTGAGAAGGAACCTAAACATCCACCATCTAACCAGAGTGTCTGAGAGTTAAGTCTCTTGAAAGGGACATCTAGGAAATCCATATGCTTAGCAAGAAGCCATCTGGAAATTTTCAGGAGATATTGTGTGGGTGTATCTGAAACCTCCTAGCCCCTGGAGCTGATTTAAGGCTTCAGACAGGCACTCACCCATCCTGGATCTAGACCCATCTTGTGAGGGTGGGCACGCACAGGGCTCATGGGCAGGACAGGGGCTGCCCTCGCTGTTGTAGTCTCTTGGCAAGCCCTGTCTGGCATCAAGTAGGAGACTTGCTTTCAATTTTTCCTTTTAGGCCAGACAAACCCATTTCTTGGGACTGTAAAAGCAAGGAGGGAAGCAGAATGTGGACTGTGGGTTAGGGGTTAAGAGAGGGGAACTGTGGTTTCGTGTCCTGGCTACAAGGCTGCTTTTATTCTGTTTGTGGTGGGTCCCACGAAAAGGCTTTACGATGTTTGTGTTCAGGCACATGTGGGGAGCACAACTGAATGATTTACTTGAGTGCGATCTGCCTCTTTGTTGTGTCAATAATGTTATTTACACAGAATTCATCTGAAGGAGGAAGTGATCTTGAAAGCTTCTAAATCAGAGTTTCCTGCTCCTTCTCCAGACAGAGGCACTACCTGAGGCCCCCCCAAGGCAAGATGGGCCCCATGGTGGTGTGTGTTCAGTCCCTAGGAGGGCAGGATGAACTTAATCCAATATTTGTAGCAGATGGCCATCCCTGTGCAGCAGCCTGAGCAGGGCTGGCACCCTGGACCCACACGTTTTACACCGAGCAGCTCACTACTGCTCACTATAATAAGTTATTGAAAGGTCTCTTTCCACCCTGAACTGCTCAGTAGTTCACTGCCACACCTCTTCCATGGTCCTGCTGGATAGAATTTGTCCATGGTAGACTGCCCAGCATCAGGCTGCTTCACAGCTCCAGAAATGCTGAGTGCTGGCCTGTGCGCAGGACTCCGGATTTGTGCAATGACAACTGCAGTGACATCCAGTTCTGGGACCCCAGGGTGGGAAGGGTTGTGAGGGGAGGAGGAAGGGGTCCAGTAGGGAACTACCAACATGGTCAGGACCTGGGGAAAGGGGGCAAGAGGAGGCTGAGGGAAACCTAGCAACATTCCACAGCTCCTGGAAGTGCAGTTACAGAGTTGATGGAGTCAGGCGCTTCCTTCCCATCAGTGACAGCTCTCAAACTGAGGGATCACACAGTGCAGCTTGCAAGGTTCAGATGAGGTGAACCCCTTCTGCCATGGGGTTGGTGCAGCACTGGGACAGGTTGCCCAGAGAGGTCAGGGAATCTCCCTCTTGTGTGGCTTTTGAGGCTCAGATAAAGCTACAGATACCCTGATCTACTGTTGGCAATGGCCATGCTTCAAGGAGGTTTGGACTAGAGACCCCCACAGGTCCCTTCCAAATGGCTTCTCAGTCTCTCTGTTCACTCTGGTAAGACTGCCAGCATGCTGTCAGAGTTTTCAAGAATTTCTGGATCAAAACACCTGGTGATTTCCATTTGACACAGTAACCCAGATCTAGATGGAAGCTGTGTGCCCCAGTTTCCTCGGGCAGTATGATCTCAGTATGACGATTATTGGTTCAGGAAGGGGAATAGATATGGCAAGGAGTCACTTTTGCCCCCTGACCAGGAGGTGGGTGCAGGGGGAGAGAGCTATTCTAGCACGGCAAGGTGGCTGGAGTTTTGTTTGAACCCACTCAGGATTTTGGAATGGAAGCAAGGCAGTGTTTTCTGGGCAGCAGCAGGCCTGGTGCAGTGTGTGCAGTGCTGGGCGCAGGAGACCCTGGGGCAGTAACAACACCTGTCCTTAGCACTTGTGTGACACAAGTAGCCAGTGAAAGAGAGGAGGGGTGACATGAAACTATCTTTAATATATTTTGTGATGTACTGTGAGCCTCCAGGAGAAAGTCTCTTGAACTTTCCTGGTGACACTTGATTCCCTGTGGCTTTGTGTTGTCTGGTTGGATCCTCTCTCCTTTGTGCCCATACTTTGTGGCTCTGCTTCACAGCAAAAGGAAAAACTCCCCTTGCAGGACCTCTCACTTCGGCCGAGATGCCCATCTTGACAGAATTTACATGAACTTCACTTCCTCATAGTTTTTTTGTTCCTTGTTCCTTTGTTAAATTTGTCTGGAGAAGTTGAACATGACTGGGAGAGGATTGAGTGAGGCATGTGGCAGGATTTTTTCCTTTGGGGAGAGGAGGGGAAGAGAATGAAAAAGGGAGTCCAGGGAACCCAGCAGTTTATCCATGTCCTGTTATCTGCAGATGTTGAATTTAATCATCACAAATATGTCATCACTGCTGAAGTCATAATTAAGTTCAGCATTTTACTGTCAGCATAATTGTATGAACCATATTCCTGTCTTGCTATGTCTTGAAATACAATCTCTTTTATAGGCCCTCTGCCAAGTTATTTAAATTTTAATGCTGTTGGAATCAGGTTTTTAAAACGCACCTCAAACGCAGTAAATACACTGCGTTCCCAGGGCCTGCCTTGTTTCTGTACATGAATGAGATCAGCTGAACAAGCCAAGCATGAAGATGTTGTGCAGCTGAGCCCTTGTGCAGGTCTGCACTCGGTGGCACTGAGCCACCTCCGTGTCCCCTGGCTCTGCTGCAAACAGCTCATGACACTCCAACTTCTCCAGGAAGACCTGTAAAATTTCCATATTTCTTTCTTAAAATCCAGGTTGCCACAAGAGGTTTGCCCTCCAGTGAGCTGCATTTCTCCAGCCTAAGTGTTTTCACAGCATGGCCTTTCTTAGGGGAGTGAGGAAGAAAGGGCACCTGGCCCTGCAGGGTGCTGTGGAGGGTGTCCTGGGGAACAGCAAGAGGGGCACCCCTGGGAAAGCCCTCTTGGTCCTCTGCTGCTTGGGAGCTGTTGAGGGATGTGATTTGTCTGGACAGACTGACGGCTCCCTTTGCCAGGAGAAGCTGCAGCTCAGCAGGGGGCTCTTCTGGCAAATGCTGTACAGTGCTAATTAGCCCTTGGTTGGCCTCCAGCCCTTGCTTGTTTGTTTGCTTGTTTGTTTTTCTTGTACTGACTCATCTTACTCCTGAGATACAGCAAACATGTCATGAGCCGCCTGTTTCAGGCATTATCCATGTTGTTGCTGATATAACCATCCCATAAAGAAAAGAGGTACAATTCTCACCTTCCCCATTAATGCCTGTTCTCTTTCCAAACCCATCAGGAACTGGGTTTGTAATACAGCTCCCTCTGTTGCCCCCTTTACCTCAGACAACCACACTGGCATGTGAAGCATGCAGAGGAGCTGAGGTGCAAAGAGGAAATGCCCTGTATTCCTTCCCTGTGAACAGTAGGGATGTACTGCTCTTCTGTCTGCTGGACCTCAGATGCCTGAGGAATGGTGGTGGGCAGAGTGCTGAGTGACCTGAGGGTGTCTGGGAGGGAGTCACACATGCTGCCCGGTCCTTGGGGTGAGGACAAGGCCTCTTCCATGTTCCATCCTCAGGGCTCCGTGTGTGGTGTTTCCTAAGGGAGTGACGGTCCAAGCCTGTGCTGGCAGCAGCGTGCAGGGAGGTGAGGCTCAGAGCAGTGGGCAGTGCCAGCGCACTGCTGGCTGGTCCTGTGTGCTCTCCTTGCCATAGCACTGCAGCACAAGGGCCTTTTTTGTGTGACAGGCCCAGGAGGAGCTGCACTGTCTGCTCACAAGCTCCCAGAAATGGCATCTCTTGTTGCAGAAGATGACAAGAGGAGAAGAAAAGCAGAGGTAACCTGTGCCTTCCAGAGAGAGGCAGCAGATGGTGAGATCGGACAACACCCCTGGATTGTGAACTGCTCATGAGCCATGTGTTCGTATTGGCCATGTCCTGCATCTCGTGGGAACTCTCTGGAGATCACACCAAGTAGGTGAACTTTTGGAAATGTGATGTGAATTCATTGCTACCCTTATCATCTGACCGAGTGGTCTTCTGCTTGCAAGTGTACCAATGATCCTTGTGAAACCATATCCTCTGCCAGGGCTTCTGTACTGCTGGATTGATTTGTTAGAGCACTGGAATGGGATGGCCCATCTTGTGTCTCACAGCAGCCATCTCTTTTGTTGGGTGGCTTGTCAGCTGCTGTCTGATGTCCATCCTGTCATTCCTTCCCCTCTGGAGAGCCGTTGCATTACTGTGGCAGTTACACCTGCATATATGATGCCACTGATAAATTCCAGTCTGGCTCAAGCAGGAGGCATGGTCCTTAGACAGCTCTTTTGAAGGTCTTCCATGATCTCTCTCTGCCAGCTGGCTCTGGGATATGTTCTGTATTAACACTCCTTGATCTGTCTGCTGGTTCTGACACTGTCGACCGCGATGTCCTTGTGGAATGCTCTGAGCAGATGGTGCATCTGGCTGGGGCTGCTTCAGGTTGATTCAGAGCATATCTTGGGGAAAGCTGCTCACTTGCACATTCCATTCCTTTCAGCAGCTTTCTGTTTACTGTGGCTCTCCATGGGGACCCTCCCATTTTAGTGCCTAAGTGATCTGTTTTGTCTGAGCTGCTTGAGCATACACTCACTCCTGGCTGCCTTTGGGCACCCCCTGCAGTCCCTGCTCCTTTACTCAGCCTTCACTCCAGCAAAGCAGGGACATATTTGCAGCTCTTTTGGGAGTATGTCAGTGCAGGTGGTGTTCATCTTGGTGGATCAGTGCCCTAAGAGATCCAAGCAATTCACAGCATCCCTTAGGAAGGGAAGGGTCTGAGTGTCTTCCCTGTGTTCATTGCTCCAGGTGTGTACACCTGCCTGGTAGTATCTCAGCTGCCATCTCCACCACAGTGCCAAATCTGAGCTGGTGACTGATTTGTTGTGCCAGGGCCTGCCCCTGCTGTTGAAAATACTGCAGGGATGCCTGCCCATAAGGTCACTGCCTGATAGAGACGTACCAGCAGACTCAAATTGTACAGCCAGGCTGCATGACTGCTCACTGATCACCTGCTTGTTGATGTAGTGTGGGGGAGTTTTAGCCTCTCCATCGTGTTTGGAGGCTGTTCTCTGCTACACTGTCCACTTCAGTGGTGTAGCATCACAAGGATTGACAGACCAGTGTACACCTTTGGGCTTTACATGCGTGTAAAAGCTGTGGCCAAAGAAAACAGTGTATTTTCTGAATACATGCAAGTTACTTGGGCTTGAGTAGGCCTGATATGTATAGGACTTTTGTTCTTTAGTTTGCAAATACTGTCCTCTAAGTACTTGTGCAGACTGGAAGAGTGAGGTGGAGAAATGACACGACTTCCCCTAAAGTCACACAGCAGACAGCTGGCAGATGTAGTAAGGACCCAGCCCTTCTGGTGCCCTACCCACCGAAGTACACTGCTCCTGTACTTTTCCTTCCATGATATTCCTTTGTGTACATCCCCTTCCCTTGTTCTCTCTTCCTTCTAGCCTCTGGGGCGAGGTGGGGAGGGGATGGGTATGGAGAATCTCGGTTGCTGAGCTCCATCTGGAAGACAAGGCTACACAACTCACCCTACTTGCAACCAACACCTCATTCAAGGATTTCAACAGCCAAGCCAGCTGCTAACACAAATAAACTTGGCTGGTGTATTTTTACCATCTCCAGATCTGGGCTAAAAATCCATTTTCTCCCCCAAGGTAACAAATGCTGCCAGTCATCCCACCTTGTGTCTGTGCCACACAAACCCTCATGACTCAGCCGTGATCCCAGGATGGAACTCCACAGGCTTCTTCGTTATGGGCTACACATTGCACCTGAACTTCACCGTGAGCGAGGCAGTCCTGGCCTGTCTGCTGTTACGTTCCCCACCTGGAGTCCACCACGCAAGTAATGGCAGCACAATAAAAGCCAACAGCTGAGTTTCTTAGCTTGGCTCTGAAGTGGGAGTGTTTGGTGCTTTGCTGTGCTCAGGTCAGGGCTCTGCTACCAACATTGGGGTTCCAGCAGCAGGGAACCCCATGCCATCATGGTGCAGGTCATGGATGCCTGATGGTTTCACCCTTCATGGAACCCCTTTGTTGGGTTTTTTCTTTCAGTTCATCCCAGTTTTTCTTGGTGAAATATATCTCCTGAAACTGCACTGACAGTACACACTGAAATTAGCAGATCTTCTTGGTATCCTTGTGCATGAGTTCTGGCTTTAAATTAGCTGTTGTCCCATGGAAATCTGGGCAGTGTCTGTCATGCCTCCCAGGGGGATGTATTTTGGCAGTTTTACCTGGCTTTTCAATGAGTCTAGTTCACTAAATTTAGCAGGGTTTTGTGTGGATTAAGTGCTGTGTGCTGTAACTTGGCAGAATCTATCTGCTCAAAGCAAACCTGAGCCATTTCTCTCTATTGCTCATTTTCTTTAAATATAACTGTGCTGCTGGTCCCTTGATCATCTGAAACCAGGAAAGGGTCTGGTGCTCGGCACAATTGCCTCTCACACCTAATGCAGAGTGCAAAGGAGAATGGGGGAGAAACTGATCATCAAAACAGTGATTAAAAACTCATTAAAAGCGCTCATACTTTTGAGGAGAGCAAAGTCTTCCCTGTCTAACACATCACGGCACAGGAGCAGGGGTGAGGGATGAGGGGCAGTGCTGGGGAGGTGAGGAGGGGGCTGTGGGTGCAGGAGATGAGCAAAGGGAACCAGCACTGCAGAGAAAACCAGCACAGAGCTAAGGGCAGGGCTCAGCTCTCCTGCACGACGGTGTGGGACTGTGTGCTCTCTCTTAGGACACCAAAGGGTTGCTCTGTTCTTGAATTACTGTGTCTCGTTTCTCCAGATCATGCACTGGAATAACATCTGCATGCAGCCCCTCCACCACCCACAGCAGCTCCTGCTCTGTGCAGGCACCAGCAGGGCTGTGTGTGCCCACACTGCCCCAGAGCAGCTCACCTGGGCTGGAGTTTGGCTTTGCTCAGCTTGTTAGAGGCTTCTGCTGCTCTTGCAATTAGTGGTTGTTTCTAAGTTGTGGCTTTGTTTCCTAGAGTTCGTTCAAGTGTGATTTCAGAGTTTTGCTAGGCTTTGGCAATAACACACTCACTTGAAGGAAAGAAGGAAGAGATGCAGCTTTCAGAGAAGAAAATACCCGTGGGCCTCAGTGTTCTGGTAGCTCCATCCTAGGGAACCTGTTTCAAATCCCTGTGCCTGTCCTTTTCAGAGCCCAGCAATGACATTGAGTGCGTGCCCTAGCTGCCGAGATTTTTGGGTTATCCTGTATCAGTAAATTTACCTTCCAGAGGGGCTGGGGTGCAGGGGGCACACAGCAGCTGTTGTATTGTGGTGTTGTACAAACACAGGGCAGGTGTTGGCTGGCATCCTCTCGCTCCTGGGTCGAGTGTAATTGCAGGAGCTGCTCCGTTTCCACCAGCTGGGAGAGTCCCTGGTGTATTCTGTGGGTATTGTATTCCCATAAATATAGATTGTCACAGCACCCTGGAATGCTCTCCCCACCAGATTGTCTCCCACCAGTTACGGCTGTGGGTGAGCCCCTGGCAGCACTCTGATCTCAGATACCAGCAGGGAGGTGTTGCACACCCTGCCCACACTGAGGCTTCCGAGCAGGCCATCCATGCAGACATGGGGAGCTGGACTGGAGGGTCTGCAGACTGGTTTACGTCTCCAGTCCCAGTTTGGAAAGGGCTGCCTGTGCTCAGAGCCTCGGCAGGTTCTAGCTGCACCTGGAAATTCCGATTTCTGAGGTTGGAATGTGGAGTCACTCAGAGCAGGCTGTTCCCAAGTGAAGCACAACCGGTACAGGGAAGTCTTTGTTGATGCCTGTTTTTCTCACAGGTGTGATGTACATGTATTATTTTTTGTTGCTCAAAGCAGGCTTGGTGGTCATCCATGCCAAAGTTACATGTGAAATGAGGTATTTCAAAGAGACCAACATGGAGTTTCTCCTCCCCTGGCCTGTCTGTGCTGTGTCTCCTCCAGAGATACTTCACCTCCTTCTTTGTGACTGTCTGTTCCTCTAACACGGATTTGATACCACCCAGAAAGGTGGGTTTCACCCACAGGCTGTGTTGTTGTAGGCAGCTGGGGAATTGTGGCTCTGGTAAAGGGGTTGGTTGTGCAGACTTTGGAACCAGATCAGAATCCAAAATTCCCCTCGACTGGGGAAGGGGTGGGGTGCCAAAACTCACCCCTGAAAACATTTTTTCTCCCTATGAATATCCACTGCTACTCATGCACTGTGAGCTGAGAAAAGCTGCCAATCCCTGGGCAGACAAGGTGAGATGTGCTCATGTCTGGGGTCAGGTTTGCAATAGAGGATAGCACGGTGGGAGCATAAGGTGTGGCGAAATTCCTGGAGAAAACGGTCTCCAGTAATCCAAATGGGAGTTCCCGCATGCTGCAGGCATCAAAGCAGCCCCCTTGTGCAGGTGGGAGCCTGGGCTGGTCCCTGTGCCATGGCCAGACTCCACATGCCTCTGGTTTTGTTACTCATGCCTTAATCTTTTTATTCCCTTGGGGAAACTCATAAAAGTAATTCTAAAATCTTTGGCAAGGTGATGGGGGAGAGAGGGAGCGTGGGGGAGATCTCTGCCCTGGCTGCTCCGTCGATGCTGCGGCTGCCCCGGGCTGAGCTCGCCCCTTCCTAGGGGCACCCATGCAGGGACTCACCCACCTCCTTCCCCTTAGGGGTGCTCGCTGATCAAAAACCTCCCCTGGAGAGAGTGGGACCATGGAAACACAACGCAGTCCCTCCCCACCTCCGGTGTCCTCAGGTGTGGGCTGCTGAGGTGGAGGGGCACCTCTGGAGAGATGCTGCTGCAGAGACCAGCAAGGGACCCCGGGGACAGGACCTTCTGGAGAGCATCTCCTGCACTGTGAGGCTGCACCATCCCTTGGAAAATGAGATTAGGGCAAATATTTTTTTATATCCCCCAGACAAGAGCACTGAGCTGCCGGGTATTTGATATGTCGGCGTGATTGGTCTCTGCCCGCCGCAGCAATGGGCAGCTAAGCCAGGGTGCTTAGCATCAGGAAATCCCTCACAGCACAGCAGCCTTTGAAGGCAAATGTGACCCTTTGATTGGCAGCCCTAAATCTGACTGGACTTAAAATAGGAACCTCAACATCAGCTTTCTGAAATTCAGCTCTCCCCAAGCTTCATTTTTTTGGCCCTGCTTAATTCTGATTTTGACATACAGGCACTACAATTAGGCAGTTTGCAAATGGAAACCATAAAAAAAAGGCAAAATAAGGCTGTGCTATGGAGGGACAGCTCTGTGCTCACCCTGCGAACTCTTTCCATGGGCCATCAGAGATGGGATGCTGTGTTAGGTGAGCTCCTACTCTCATCTGAAGTGATTCTTATGCTCTGGTTTTGTAACAGGTATTTCAAGCAATGGTGCAAACAAGGGAAATTCCTGTCTCTGACCTGGCTGTTAGACACCAAATGCTCCTGCACAGGTGTATCCCACAGCTCGGAGGGTCTCCAGGCCAGAGGCCACTTAGTCTCAGAGTAACGGTGAGTGAAGCCTCATGCTAAGAGCTCTCTTCTGCTTTTCTGCCCCCATTTCCAGCTGCTACAGTATTTTTGATTGCTTCCTCCAGCCAAAGAGCAGTGAAATCCACCTATACTTCATGCCAGAGTTGAGAGTTTTTCACCAGTAATTAAACAATCCTTTGTGCCTGCTTTGCAGAGGACCTCAAATCAGACACCTCACACAGTTGACAGCTGCACAGCACAGGACATTGATGACAAAGATTTGTTTCTTTGTTTGATTTTAATTATTCTGCTTCACTGCAAAATCCCTTCCAGTTATACCAGTATAAAAGCACTGGGTAAACAAAGCTGATTTTGCTTGTCTGATGTGTTGATTCCACTGGTGGATTTTGCTGTCTGAAAACTAGTTGCCAGTATAGCTGCACCAGCAAGGCTGGTGAAGGGCAGGTGACAGGAGCTGGATGTGTATCAATTGATTGGCAGCCAATACACTGCACCTCCTGTTCAGTCACTGCTGGCTCAGGAATATGATGAGTGAGGGTGTTTGCTCCCTAAGCCAGTAGCCAGTGTGCTGTGAGCAAGGCATGGCTGATCGCTGCTCATACCTAGAAGCAGGAATGTCTGGTGAGCTTCCCATCACTGGGAGCAGAGCATGTCACAGAAGTGTATGAGTGTTTGTGGGCCTGTGCCCACAGTCCCATACCCCAGCACACCTTGGGGGTTTTTCTTCAGCACACCCCAGAGTCAGATATTTCAGCACTCAGGGCCTGAGCTCTCTGTAAAACCCAGGTCCCCAAGCAGGCAGGGAGGCCTCAGACGGGGCTGTGCCCCAGAGGTCTGAACGGGCTCCTTCAGGGAAGCTTTTTGGCCGATCATTTCTGCCACCTTGACTTGCATTTAAACACTTCAGAGTCATCTGCTGGGGAGCTGCCAGTCGCACACTGCTGCTCTTTGGGTCTGGGTCATGCACAGACACGCAGGGGAAAGAATTCCTCCCCTCACCTCCTTATCTCCCCAGGAGGAATGCAGCGTCGCCTTCATTCAGTGCACACACACCCTGCTGTCTCTAGGAATAACCTTTTGAAATTACCTTTTTGGATCTGGGGAGGGGGATGCTAAAGAGGACCTGATGGTTTTGAGGGTGCTGGAGAAAGAGGGGGATCATGGAAATAATTAGCATCTCTGTCCTTCTTTTTCCTGAAAATGGTGGTTCTCTTGCTCTCACACCTCTGAAATGTTCCTTCAGAAAAAAGGAGGCCCCTTTGCCACAGCAAACAAGCTCTGTGATCTTGGAAACCATTTTGTCCTGCCTGTGAGTGCAGTAACTCTTTGGAAGCCCGAGATGAAGTTTGCCTGTCTCCCATCTGTGCCAGGCTCCCTGTCTCTGCTCTGTGTCCGAGGGGCACACCAGGAGCTGAGCTCTGATTCTTTCACAATACCTGGGAAGCAGAACTCACAAAAAATGCCACAATAGGACTCTGATGGCAGTGTGTACAAGCCAATTTGCTGCTTGCCTTATGCATTTTACTTCCCTGTCTGTGGTTGTCTCTGCTCCACTGTTGCGGGTTTCACTGCTGCTTTGGGCTGGTTCTTCTGCCCTCAGTGGTGTTGACTTTATTGTGGAAAAATGTAGGGAGGCTCTCAGAGAAGCAATTACTTTATGTTCTGGCTTTAGGCTTCTCAGAGAAGCAATTATTTTATGTTCTGGCTTTAGGCTCCTCATGTTTTGCTGCCTCCTTATCTTTCTGTTTCCCAAGACGTCTTACAGATCTCTCTTTATGTGTATGTTTATATGCATGCACACCCATATATGTATATACACGTGTACACATATGGATATATATATGGTGGGCCAAAGAAACCATTGTTGAATTACTGCAGTGTCCCTGAAAATGAGTGTGTATTGCCTTCACATATTTATTGAGAGGGGTTTTCACATGTATTTGAAGGAATTTTAACAGATGGCAGCAGTGTAGCAGTGGTGAGCACAGAGCCACCAGGTCAGCCCAGCACCATGCAGCACTGCAGGCGTCTGGAACTCAGTTCAGCCATGGATATTTCATGGCTCTGAGGCAGCCAGACCCTACTCCTCCTCAGCCTTTTACCTCCCTGTGAAGAGGTGACAAGGTTGAAAAGAGTATTGTTGAAGCTATGAAAGACCTCTGGGACAAGAACATCTTGCCCTTGAGGAGGTGGTTATTGTCCACCTTGCTGTGGTTTCTGTCCCAGCTGTGGAAGGACCTTTGGTTGGGAATGGCAGGCACACATTGGTGCTGGAGTGAGCCTGCTCTTGTTCTAAAACACACAGCTTGTGTACCTGCTGTCCTGGCTGTTCATTTTTTCTCTCAGTATTTCCCTTTGACTGATGAAAGCCACTAAAACCAGCATTTCCCATGTAAATGGAGAATTTTGTCCTCTCAAGCTGGCAGCAGTCAGTCTGTGCCAGGGCAAGCCCCTGGCCCATGTTGGCTCCTCTGCCATGGGGGTTTTGCTGATGGCTGCCTCAAGCTGCCCGTGCTCTCTCGGGATGCGCCCTGGCCACGCGAGTGGCTGTGGAGGTGTGCGGTGTGGAGCAGAAGCCCTGGTGGCGATGGGACCCCACCAGCTGGGCACTACCCAAAACCATCTCAAGACTGTTTGCCCAGTGGCCCTTCATGTGGAGGGGTGTGCCCCGGGTAGGCAGATCCCTTCCTGCTCAGACTTGCCTCCCGATCCCCAGGAGTACCGCGGGCTGGCTCTCCACACGCGGCTGGAGCGGTGCCCACCCTGGGTTCAGGGAAGGAGAGCTGTCTGCACGCTGGGCGAGGCCCCTCTGATGTGCATGCCAGGAGCTGGATACAGACACAGACAGCTGGATGAAAGGTGAAAGGTGTGTAAAATCCTCCCCGAGGGGCTAGGATTGAAGCTGTGAAACCAAAAGCTTATGGAAACACTTAAGGCTCCATCTGAGGTAGCCATATTTCCCTCCAAAACCAGTGGGAGCTGAGAGATCATAGGCTCTAACTCTACTGGTGTTTCATTTTGGAGTGTTTGTGTGGTTTTGAAGCAAATTTCCTAATTGTCCTCGCTCTTTGCGCACTCTATGGGTTGGCCGTGCAGTTTTTTGCATACAAACTGGGTTCATTTTGGTGGAAACCAGATCAGAAGTTGTGCCTGGGCTTGCACCAGATGTTCTCCAGCTGTGGAGGAGGATGTGGTGGATGGAAGCAGCAGCTGGTCCTTGAGGCAGCTGGGAATGATGTGCATGTCTAGGGCCTTGGTCCAGGAGATTAAGCTGAGCTGGAAGTAACGTCCTCGAGCAGCATGCATGGTAGGTGTAGGAGCCTCAAAACCAACTGCTTCAGCCAACTGATCTCCTCTATCACACACAATTATTTGCTCACATAGGCACTGCCCTTGAGTTTATATGACCTTGAGCCCTTGGTAAGTAGTGGCCTCAAGTGGGTGTTGAAGTTTAGCTCTCCAGGGACTACGGGTCATCTCCCTTGTGTCCCACACCTACAGCTGCAGTGTGGCCTGTGCTCAAGTGTTTGCAGGCTTTGCTCTGCCAGGGTGAGGGTTGAGTATCCCCCCTCTGTGGCAGGGTCATCGTGGGCCATCAGAAGAACACTGGCTGCTGTTTTACACAGTGGTGTTTGAGAGAATGGCCAGAATGGTTTTCTTCCTCCACTTCTTGCTAAGACCTCCATCAGAGCAGATGCTGGGTATTCCCTGTGATCTGGACAGTAATTGCAGCCATCCTGGGACACCTTGGGAAGGCCCCTGCTGCCTTCTGCAGCTGTAAAACCTCTGTAAAACCTCTGCTGGAGAAGAGTGGGGTGTGGGAGGCAATGGGCTGGTAGTTGGAAGTGTTTTGCTGGGAGGTGCAGAGCGGCAGCCACCTCGCTGCCAGAAGTACCACTGGCTGCTGTGCCCTGGCTGTGCTGCAGCTGGGCTGAGCAGCCTGACCAGGAGATGCACTGGGCCAGGGAATACCCCAGGAGCACCTCCAAGCTCACCAACTTCAGGTTCTGTCCTTCAGCTACCACGGCCCTGGGTATGGCAGCAGAACCACCCGATGAGTGCTCAGAGCAGTGCCAGTTTCCCTGCAGCTGTCGGAGGAACAGCTGGAACAGAAAGCGGCTCTTTTCAGGCTCAATGCCAAAGTTTCCCGCTCCTTCTTGTCAAGCTAGGGTATCATCTCAACCCACACGCTTCCTGCATGAATCACTGGTGCCTGGAGTGGCCAGGCACCACCTCCAGCAGGAAGGGGCAGAGCCTGCTACTCTGATAGGGACATCACGTCCCAGCCGGTTGATAAGGGGCCAGGATGGGAAAAAACTTCTCATGAAAGCAACAGAGGGTCACTCCTCAAAACCAAGGCATCTCCCAGCCACAAACTAATCTTCCCAGGCACAGCTTCGTGCTTTCATGTTACTTTTGTGTTAGCTGTTGGAGGATAAGCAATGCCTGATCTGGGGGGCACATGCACCCTCATCGGTGGGGTGGGTTCAGGAGGGGCTGGTGCTGTGTGCTGAGTGAACTGGGCAGTTTGGGTCAGGTAGGAAGACCTGGGCTGACAGTACCATTGCCAACACAACGGCAGAATGGTAGGAGAGCAGTTGAGTGTCCCATGCCTGGTTGGGAAAGGCTCCAGTGGTAGCAAGGGTATGTTTGCACAGAGGGACATGGAAGGGGCAAGTGCTGGAGTTGGGAAGACAGTGGCACAGTGGTTCATATGACAGTTGGTTGGGGACGTGCTTTTCAAGTCCTGCCTCATCTCTTTAATCTGTGTAATCCCTGGCATCTTGCTGGTGCTTTCCATCTAGAGATCTCTGAGATGAATACAATCATTACCTCCAAGAAGGAGACTGGAAAAATTCAGGTGCAGAGCAGGTGGAGGTGAGAGCTGGGACTAAAATAAGAGCAGCTGTCCCGTGGGGCCATGCTTGGCAGCTGCCCCACTCTGTGCTGCTGTAACTGTGTCTGCTCTGGAGAACCACAGGGCTACTGACACCAGGTTCAAGGCTGTGGCTGAGGTCAGCTGTGCTGGTAAGCTCAAGGCTTTCCTCTGGTGTCTTGGCTCTGTGGTGCAAAGTGCTCTCTGCTCATGGACTCTTATGGTCAAGGCAGGACAAAGTCCTGGACTCCTGCAGAGGTTTTCTAATAGGTGTGTTCATGAGGGCAGTGCCAAACCATGGGAAAGGCCAGGAGCCATTGGTCTCCTTTTGCCCAGAGTATTTTGACAGCAACATGTCTGGTTTGGAGAACCTGTCTGTCCAGGTATTGCTTTCGTTGTGTTTGGTGACCAGACTGTTCTTCTATCGCACCTGTCTATCAAAATAATATCTCAGCACTTTTGAGGAGTACATGAGGTGATGTGATTGCTATCCTATGTGGATTGCTTGTTCTCACAGCCTCTCCAGTGGGAAGGGTACATATTTAAAGTGCTTTGCTTTGTACTTTAATACCCACGTAGGCTAACGGAGGAAGGGCAGGGGACAGAGAGGTTTGAGATTATGTGGTTACTCCTGAGTAGTTTCTTCCCACAGTCCCAGAGGGACCCAGGAAAGTCCCAGCTCCCACACAGGGATACTCTGCCCTTGTTTTTGGAGCTGCTCTGTCCCAAGGAGCTCAGCCATGGCTCCCCTGCCTTACTTCACCACCCTGCCTAACATTTGCTCTTCTCAACTGTGTGGAAGAGAAACAGCTTGAGCAGTGGGAGGTGGTGCAAACATGGGAAGATGCTTCTGGGGCTGCCAATTAGCCACTCTCAGGTTATGCCAGTTTGAGTGAGAAGTTGTCCTACAGCAGACTCCTGCTGCTGTGAAGGAGGAGGAGGCTGGGCAGGGGCAGAGGCAGAGAGGAGGGGGTTCGGAAGAACTCCTAGTAAAGGAAAGGGCCAACTTGGCAGTGGTTTTCCATCCTTCCTCTTACCTCAGCAAGCCATTCCCTGCTGAACAGTTTTCCAGTAGCCACTAAGCTTCTGTGCTTCCTTTTCCCCATAGCTCCTTGGGAAGGGACCCTGGAGAGGAGGCATCATTCCCATTTCTCCTCAGTCGTATTTTGCAGAGCAGAATGGACAGTCCTTCAGCCCTGAAGGAGAGCCCTTTGAGCTGCTTCTAGAGGACCCAATCTCTTTGTGGCAGCAGGTGTGGGATTTGCTTGGTGCTGTTAGCCATGGAAATCTTGATGGAAATGTTCTAATACACTTTTTAATTCCAAGTATGTGGTAGGATTTATGCAATTTATGCTACCTCATGCAGGAGCCATAGGAGAGTCTCGGAGCAAAGCGTTCCCAGGCTCTGGTAGGTCCATGGTGATGCCTCAAGCCACGTTCTCACCAGGACTTTGACTTATAGATGAAATATCTCAGCAGTGCAGAACAGAGCCAGGGCTGGCTTGAGCTTCTGCTGCATTATTCATGAGTATGTGAAAGCTCTGAAAAACGTGACAGACTTTGGCTTAGGTCCTCAACACAGCATTGCTTCTCATGAGATGAAATGTGAGCGTGTCCCTCTTAAGACGGGAATGCATACGCTGGAAGCTGTGGGATAATGGCATATATAAAGGGAAAGTGAAGTCTTTGGTGTTCTGCTGATGGTGGGTTTGTTTTCACTTTCCTCCCAAGGGGATCACTTCTGCCGGGGATCTGCAAGCACTCACAGCCACGGCAGTGTGGTTCAAATCAGTTTGAAAATATTTGAATTGCTTTTGCACGGGGTTTTGCAAGGCCGCTTGTTTGGGGGTGCAGAGGATCAGGAACCCCTCCAGGCCCTCGGGAGAGGTCACCCTGGCAACACAGTCTCCTTTTTGCCAAAGTGAGCACTCAACAAAGAGGTCAACTGAAGATATAGCTCATGTTCCCTTTTTATGCGCTGTGCTCAGCCCTCTCAAGTAGTGATGTGCAGGGGCTCAGCACCACTCCTAAATCCCTAAAGCATTTTGGCCTTGTTACTGAGGGTGGCTGTGGGACCCTCAGGGTGGGAGGAGGAGTAAGGGAAAAGGCAGGGATGCTCAGAGGCCCTGAGGGTTGTGCGTGTCTGGGAGAAGACAGCATGGCAGGGCCCTGGTTTCCCTTACATACTGAGGAAGCTCTGTACTTTCCTAGTGGGAAAGGATTTGGTCCTGTTTTCTGAGAAATGAGTGAGAGTTTTCCTCTTGGTTTCTGGGAGGTCAGGTCTGGGAGTGAAGTTTATATAAAGGAAACTGTTGTGCACGTGGGTGTTTCGTCCACCTGGGCTTATGTTGCTATAAAAATCAGTAATTGCTTTGTATTGAAGGCACGTGGGGGTCCTGAGCCTCGGGTCCAGCCTTCCCCACATCCCTGTGTACACAGCAATTGACCTCTGCTTTTTAATTCTTCACTCACGAATACGTGTCTGGAACAGCACTTTGGCAGGGGACAAAGCCCAGATCTGCTGCTGTCCCAGCCCTGCATGAGCTGGGGAGATGGGATGCATCTTGTGACTGCTTCCAGCAAACAGGTCTGTCTGGCCATGCCTGAGCCAAGGAATCTGGTCTGGGTGCTTGTGTTGGCTGTTTTCAGCCTGCATGTGTGGTGCAGCCTCCCTGCTGTCTGTGCCTCCAAACCCTGTCTGTGCCTTGGGAACGCAGTCCCAGCTGGGAATGGGGGTGCAGCCTGCAAGGTGCTCGTCTGGGTGCTGGGGGATCCATCCCTGGGCTGTGCTGTGGCACCTCTGGCAGTCCAGAGACACAGCCACTGGTGCCTGCTGCAGATGTGAAAGCAGCATCTGTCTGGGCTCTGCTGCTGTGTCCAGAGCCTGTGTGAGGGGCAGCTTCAATCACCAGCTGACAGGGACTGTGCTCTCCCCTCTGCCCTGGCCAGGTGGCTGGGGGAGCTGCTCTATTCCTTTTCCTGGGGAGAGGGTAGCAGCTGGCAATGCATTTTTGGGTTGTCAGTGGAGAGGTGCTTATACTGAACAGCAAACTATTATTGCTCTTGTACAGTCCTGGCTTTGGTAAAACCAGATGGGTTTGAAGTAAATATGGAGTTCCTTTGTCAAACATAATTAGAAGCTGAAATTCATGTGTTTGAAGTACTATGAGTAATCCTCTGCCTTTCTGCAGAAACATTTTTTTTTTCTGAAAACTAGTGACTTGCAATGGATTCCCACAGTACTGGTTAGATAAAGGACAAGGAGATCATATAAAAAGTCACCCTTGGTTTGAAATGAAGGCAATGAAAAATGAGTGTCTTGTACTAAAACTGTTACTGGAGATTGTTGGCCAGTCTCACTTTTCTATTTTTAAAACTCTCTCACCAGCTGTGATGTGACCCTTCCCTCCACACCCACAACAGAAAAAAGCCCTTACTGATTAGAAACAGGAAATAATAAAACTCACTAACCACAAAGTATTTTCAAAGACACAAAATAAACAAGCAGAGATAGTGGGAAATAGATATTTCCTGCTGATCTCTTTTCAGCACAGTAACCATAGCTAATAATTATAGTCACTGGGGATTTACAGCTTTTAGAGGGAATGTATGTTTTTAAGATGATGCTGTCAAACTGTACTAAAATATTTCCATCACAGTTTCTCCCAGCACAACAATAAGGTGGCCACGAGTGTGATGAGATGCATTACTGACACCATCTAGAAGTAAAAGAACACTTCACGCCCGATCTGGGCTAGGGAGCTGGTCTCCTTGCTGGTCACACTGGTGCACAGTGGAGGTTCCTCTGGTGGGTGCAGCTGTGGGGGCTCTTATGGGATGGGGTTTTTATCTAAACTCAGCAGTATGTGTGATACGAACTGGGAAGATCTTTAACGTCTTTTCTCTCCCAGGATTTTGCAGTTTTCTTTGCCTGATTGGTTTCTCTATCCATGAGTATTCTGTCTGCTTCGCTGCCGTGGTTTGCTCGGGGTGGCCCCACCTCCCACCCTCCTCTGGATCTTTGCAGTAGGATGATGATGATGATGATGGTGGTATTTTCCACACTGGTGATCACTCCAAAGGGCCCCATCAGGAAAGTGGGAAGTCTTCATTTTCAAGCAGAGGGTGGAAACTGAGGTTGAGGTAAGATCTGTGCAGTTCTGTCTTTACCTGGCATCTGACCCCACGGCCGAAGAAACCTGCCTTGCCTCCTTGCAGCCACGTGTAGGCCAGTTGCTTCTCCTACCACCCGTGTGCCACTGCTCCTAATGGCTATTCGAGAGGGCTGGATAAAAGGGAAAGCTTCACAGAAAAAGATGCTAAGCCCGGAGGTGCTGGTTTTCACTCCTTCGGCACCTCATCAAATAGATCTCGCTGCATAATGAGCCCCTCTGAACTGCGGGGCCGTTCATTAGTATGCGCGGTGTTTGTTTAAGAGCTCCCTGCTCTTTTATTTCTGCTGTGAGGAACTTTTAACTGCCTTTGAGATGAAAAACGGGGACCAAATGTTGCCAGCAAGCGAGCAGATTCGTCCCAATCTCCTTGGTCCAATTTGCAGGGAATTTCACCTTCTGCCCTTTAGATGATCTTTGTGATTCAGGTGTAAGTAAAAGCTAAAGCATCGACCCAGGCTGATAAACCTAACTCCCGATTTCTTTCCTAACTTTTAAAGTGTTCCTGTGATCCAGGCACTGCTGTCTGTGTGTGTGGTGCACACTGCTTTCCTACAAAGTATCAGGGGCAAACCCCAAACCAGCTCTTTCAGTTGCATTGAGAAAAAACTGTGAAAGAAGAAAACAAAAGCAGATGCTCAAACACTGTTTATTCAGAGGACATAAGACAAGGCTGGGAGAAATGTCAGTCGTTATCTTCAAAAGGTTTATTTAGAACTTTTAGTTATGTAAACAAAAAAAAATTCCTGAATAAAACTATATGTAACATATATATATATACACACACATGTAGTCACAAGTTTAAGAGCAATGTTAGGATGTCCAGGAACAGCACAGAGTGAGCAACCCAGAGAGCATTTCTAAACAGCCTAAAAAGTCCAGACCAAGTCTCTCCCCTTCTCCCTTTTTTTTTTTCTCCTAATCATTGCAGCATTTTTACAGGACTCAACACTGGAATCTCCTACACTGCACAGGGATAATAATAAAAATAAAAAGCAGAAGAGACCAGTCGCTTACCCTTTTATCCAACAAAGGGATCTCAATGGCTTATGTGAGATCTGAAAGGTAAATTTGATGTCAGAGAGGGTCGTTGCTTGTTGTCTTCTATTTTTATTAATAGAAAGTTAATTGTTTTAGAAAGTAAGACAAGAAAACTATTTAATTATTATACACTAAAGAGCATGAGAGGATTCTATACAATAATTTAGATGTATTAAATAAATAAAAAATAATAGCAGCCTTCTACAATGCAGGCTACACATAGGTTTACTTCGGCTTGAAGTACCCTGATCTTTAGTACACCTACAGGAACAGATTTGCTCCACAAGTGTTTTAAAGAAACATATCTATAAGATACATACGTAAGAGTGTCTAAGGTTAGGACAAAAATTGAAAATACACTTTACCACGGTCTCCACATATCTAATGACCCCATTCTAGGGTTGTTGTGGGAAAAATTTGGCTGCAGAACCTGTCTGGGAGGTGCAGCATCAACCTGGTTGAAAACCGACAGCGAGGGCAGCTGGAAGGAATTTTTGGAAGCTTGCTTGTTCTCTGCAGGGTAGAGGCGCTCCTGTGACGGGTTTGTCCCTCGAGTGCTGCCCTTAGGGCTCAGGGGACTTTTTTGCGTCAAGAGTGGCTGCTGAGCTGGGCTCAAAGACCTCAGTGCTGCTTTGCAGGTGTCTTCACCAGACCTGGGCAAGGATTTCAGCAGGTGGTTTAGGAGGCGCGCCCCGAGGGTCTTGTCCATCCACTCGCAGGTGAGCAGGAGGTTGTGCACCTCGTGCATGCACTGGATGTACCCAGTGCTGTACCTCTGCTGGGCTTCCAGACCCACTTTGGAGTCAGCTGCGTGGGAGAGGAGACAAAGGGGAGTTGGTGAGTGGGTGAGAGCTGACCGGGGTGTTCCTGCTGGGGGTCACTGCCGAAGCCACTGGGCTTTACTAGAAGATGCTTCCTTTGCGGGGGGAGGGTGAGCAGGGAGACCCCCTGCCCTACTGCCCGCCGCCAAGGCAAAACTGCACCAAAAAGCAGAAATCGGCGCTGGAAGGAAAAAACACCTTCCGTGGATTAACCAGTGCCCGGCTCCATCTCCCCATCTAGTGGAGAAAGCCAAACCCCAGCAGCAGCCTGGGCCTCGGCCCGTTTGAAAGATGCTTGTGCCAGGCTGCCAGTGGATCAAACCTGCTGGCTCCGGGAACGGGACTGGGAACAGGGTAAGGGACGGGGCACAGGGTAGGGGAGCGGGCACTCACCCATCATCTTGCTGCTCTGGATGTTCTGGAGGTGCTTCACTGTCATTTCCAGGATGTCTGCTTTTTCCAGTTTAGACTGCTGATAAGGAAAAGAGCACAGCAGTTAGAGGCCAAGAAGGGTTTGCACCATGCCCAGTTTCTCTAAAGATGAGGCATTTCCCTTCTCCCCGCAACCCAAAATCCCAGCAGCAAAAGGACAAAAAGCAGCATCAAATGAGCACTTACATCCAGGTGAAATGCACCCACAACTGTCTCCTTCAGCTGGTCTAAGCAGTTGTTAATCCTTTCCCTTCGCTTCCGCTCAATGAGGGGTTTCCTTAACTGGCAGAGAAAAGGAGCAGGAATAATTGCAGTTGATGCTCTCATTTCCCTGCTGCAGTCCAGCAAGGCCAGAGACCCCCTCCCCTGTGTGAAGCCAGCGCAGGGTGACACAGTGCTCGGCAGGGACAAGACGTGGATGGAGTGTGTGCCAGCTCTAGCCACGGCCTGTCCCTGAGGTGGCATCACCTCTCCCTTCTCCCGCTTCCACCCACTTTAAACAGAGTTCACCCCATCACAACAGAGACAAGGCATAGAAAGGAAGCAGAAAATCACCGGCATGAGTTAAATTCTGAGAAAACATCTTTTTAATATGAGAAAAAGCGTTGTCCCCTTTCTGTGTCCTGGGAGCAGTGCCCCGGCCCGCCTCATTCACATGCCCTACCTTCCTCTCCTCCTTGGTGCTGGCGACCTTGTGCGTGCCCGCGGTGGCCGCGGCCGTCATCCTCCTGCAGGCAGCCGGCCCGGCTCCGGCAGCACGGCACGGGCAGAGACTCGCTCCTTTCCAGATGGGCTCTTCGCTGCCCCGCTGCTCCTCGGCTGTATTTATAACCCCGAATTAGCATGTGAAAGGCAACTCTCCTTGGCGGGACTTCTTTTCCCACACGAGGGGTCGAGCCCGGAGGTTTGTGGCCATCAATCAAAGCTGACAGGTCACTGCTTCTTTTCAATGACCACGCCAGCCCCCCCAAACGGCGACAGATGTCCAGCCTCCGACGCTGGGCTTTGGAGGGATCTTTTGTTAGGGAAGAAGGGAAGGAAAATGGGCGCGCTCTGAGCAGCTTGCACGGCTCCTCGCTCAGTTTGCACAGATTCCCAGGGAGGGAGACAATAGCCGGGAAGCGGTTCAATTACACCTGGGAAAATGCCTTCTACTCATCTTTTTCTCCTCTATCTCCTTGAAGCGATGCCTATTTTTACCTGCTAACTTGACCCCAGTCGTTTCACATCATTGTAACAGCCTCTTAATTTAATAATAGGGTACTTCAGCTAGGAGTTGCTGCTCCCAGGGATTATTATTACAAGGAAATGATGATCGATTAAAAACTGTTGACAGCAGACACCCGTAGGAAGGTTGTTTCCATCACAGAAATCCTCTAGGGAAGACATGGGAACTTTACTTACCTCTTGGGAACCTGAATTATCTGTTGCACCTGGGCATATGTAGAAATACATAACTCTTCTAGTTTTTAGCTGCTCTGTAGAATTTGATATTAAATTTACAGGGTATTGAAGATGTAAACAAGCCTAGAGGTGGGTTAGTCCTGTGGGAGCTTTACTTCTTTGATTTTTTTCCCCCTGTGCTGCGAGGCTTGGGTGGCTTTGTGAGGAAGGGGGTTTGTTGACCCCTCTGGAATGCTGGTGCAGGAGAAGAGGGGCCTTGTGCAGAGGCTTGGTGTGCGGTGAGAACGCACTTTTATACTTCCTCTCTTCTGCCTGGTTTGGGGGAGAGTATGAAGGCGTTTTTCATGACCTTGCATTTGCTTTCTGACAGTTGCTTTGCTAATGAGCAGGATTTGGCACTGTCCTGTTGAGTCCCACAGGTGAAGCCCTTTGGACTGGTGTCGAATGTGTCACCTTATTGAAGTGGAGAGGAAGCAGCTGCAGCGGTTCAGAAGCACTGCAAGCCCTCCCAACGCACTGGTGGGATTTCCCAGCTCCCGGGGTAGTGCCGTGGCTGCAGAGCCCTCTGCCCCTCCAGCTCTGGGTGGGGATGTACCCCAGTGATAACAGCGAGGACATCATGGTGTCCCTTGCTCAAGCACCATGTGGGTGTGTGTTTGCTTGTGTGTCAATGCAAACATACCTGCAGCATGTCTGCACGCCCTGCTGCCTGGGCTCATCACAAAAACACGTCCCCAGCCATGGGATCTGGCAGGCAGAGGCTGTTTGTCAGTCACATGCAGAGCTGGGGTGCAGTCACTTGGTTTTATAAGTGCCCTACTTGGCAATGGCCTGGGACAAGCTGGTGTGGTTGTGCTGGGAGAGGAGGCTTGGGAGGGGAAGGTTAATGATTTATCCTCTGTGCCAGCTAAAGGGATGGGATTCTTATCTCAGGCGTGTTGTCTTCAGAGACAGCAAAAGGAGGTCCCACCAACCCATGCAGGAGGGTCTCACATCAGCCAGCCCAGGCTGCTCACCAATGAAGACTCCTTTGGTTTTCCAAGCTTTTTCCAGTCCACCCAGGAAGTGGATTGTAGCTGGTATGTATAAAATGTATATAGCTGAGGCATCTGTATTGCCATATGATTCCAGCAGCTCAGCCTGGAGGAGGCAGTGGCTGGGCTGGGACAGGGGCACAGAGCACACCCCTGGCTCTGGGCAGTTTTCTGCCAGGCTGGAAGTGCCTGCCCATCTCCCTCCACCAGCACCTTGTGCAGACAGCAGCACCTTCCCAAGGCACTCAGGGCAGCAAGGGGAAGCCTGAGATCACCTTAGTTCCTGGCCCAGCTGAGAATGGCAGGTGTGTCAGCAAACTCAGAATTAGCGAAAAACTCTAAAAAGCATGTCCTGTGCCTGTTGGCACCACTGCAGGGTGCAGTGTGTGCCCCCCATGTTATGGGCCCTGGAGGCTGGCCAGCCCCCAGTGCCACCAGGAAAGGTCTCCCAGGTGTCTGTGACGGCAGCACCTCCTTCCTCACCCTCTCTCCCTTCCTTGGCCTTCACTCGCGGCTTCTGCCTCACCCTCCCTCCGCCTGCCTCCTTTGTCCTGCGAGCTGCCACCGAGCTCCGGGGCGGCGGGGCTGTTCGGCGAGACCGCGAAGCGAGGTGGTGGCAAGGCTGTGGGGCCCGGGGACAGCCGGGTGGGAGGGGAGGCCGAGGGCAGCGTGGNCTCGGCGCGCCCACGGGCATCTGCTCCGAGTGAGCTCATTTCAAGGTTCATTTGTAAGACAGCACCACAGTGAAAAAGAAGAGCAGCTTTTGCTGTAAACAGTTATTTTACACCTCTCAGTCACGGCAAAAGCCTTTATTCCGGAGGCGGGGGGTGCGGGCGGGAGAGCTGCCCTGGCTTTGGGGAAGGCTGACATCTGTGCCGGGGATTGTAGGGACCCAACAGCCCAATGCAAATGAGCATTACAGGAGCTTTCTACAAATTCCCGCTTTCCTTTTGCCTTGCCGCTGCCAGGTTTCACTGAAAAGGGGATTCTCCTCTGTAAACAAAGCCTCCCCTTTTTTCCTGGCCTTTCCAAAAAAAAAAAAAAATACAGAAAAGGAAAGAGAAAGGCGTGAGCGCTGCTTAGAGTTTTCTTTTTTGCTATTTGTCTACATTTCACACTCCGGAGAAAGAAAACAACTTTTAACATCTGTTCCTGCAGTTTTTAAGAGGGAAAGAAAAGCTCTTGAAAAGGGGGAAAGTGTGGCAGATGTTGGCAGGTTCCCTCCGACGCAGATGTCTTGCTCCGAAGAAAACTTTCTTTGGGGACTGGCGGCCAGGGCTCCTCTTTGACTCGGGACACGCGACTGCCGAGCGAACGGAGGGACGTGGGAAAGCGCCGCCGAACAAAGGGGCTTATTCAAACAAACCTGAGAGCCGTGAACAATCTAATAACCAGCAGAGAAATGGTCAGCAGCCCCCGGCCCCGCCAGGGAGGGCTTCGGGGCAGCCGGTGGCCACGGGACAAGGGAATTTGACCGCGTCCCCAGGGCTGCAAGCGGCACTGTCCCTTCCTTGCCCCCTGCCCGCGCCCTCTGGCGCATCCCACACGGTGCTTTGGCCAGGGACCATCCTTCTTGAGCTGCTGAGTGGTCTTGACTGCTCTGCAGCCCTGGCTGTCCCACACAGCAGCGGAGGAGATGGAGGGCAGGTACCTGCCGGGCAGCTGGGCTGGGCTGTCCCACTCACTGGACAAGGCAGCACCAGAGGAGGGACTGTGGGACAGCAGGGATATCTTTGATTAGGCTTTTAAAAGGGAGCTTCTGCGAAGATAATAGTAATAAAAAGCCTCCAATCCTATTGATTATGACCAGTTGAAATAGCCTAGTGAAACTGACTTTAGTAGGAAAAAAGGTTTATTTCAATGAAAGCAAAAATTTTGAGAGAACCTTTCATTCCCCTTCTTTCTGGCTGATAAAATAATTTAAAATAAGATTTTGCCATGAAAGCTGGTAATGTTTCGGCTCAGGCACTTCATAGGAAACAAGTGAGAAGCCCAGAGAAAAAGAAGCAGAGCCAAGAGAATACAGAGAAGAAAGTAATTAATTCCAATTTTATGTTAATGCTGAGGAGCTCTGTGATTGTTCCTCTAATTCCTGCAATTTTCATCCTGCTTCATCTCTGTCCCAGTCCATTTTCTCTGGGTTCTGGGCAGGGCAGAGCTGCTCCTGCCAGCAAGGCTGCCATGTGCCAGGACGGCTCTTCCTCTTCCCTGCTCAGGGCTGGAGGGGAAAGCCAGGTGAGTTGAGCTATGTTGCTTCTTTGGAGGCCAAGCACTGGGGCAAGGAGCCCAAAACCCTGCTGGGGATGTCACCTGTGTTTCTCCTGACAGCAGAACCCTTCCTGCATGGCACCTGGGAAGCAGGAGGCATCTCAGCTGGACTGAGGAGCTCCACACTGCAGGAAGGATGTTGCACGTCACCAGAGACCCGTGCACCCTTCCAGGCCAGTCCCTCCTGCCTCTTGCAGCTTGGGGTGAGACTGTGGACACCAACTCAGAACCTGACAGCACTAACAAGGAGGCTTGTGCAGTACTGAGGCAGCCCCAAGTCCCACCTAGGCCCTGGCTGGTTAATGAATGGCCTCGTTAATGCAGCTCAGCCTTTTGCAGGGATGGATTTGCTGTGGGAGAGTGGGAGGAGAGCTGGGCAGGTGTTTCTGAGCACTGCTCCATCTGCAGTGTGGGTCACAGAAGGAGTACTTGATCCCCCTTGTTTTCCAGGCTGGGGCTCATCCAGGCTGGATTTGTCCCCAGTTAAGAGACTGCTTGCAGCTGGTCTGAGGTGTCTCTGCTGGCTGCACATGGGACTGGGGGTGCCTGGCCCCAGCAGTGCCAGTGAGCACTGTCAGAGGGAGGGAAAGGGGTCCTGCCCATCCAGCACTCCCAGGTGTCTGTGGGTTTGCTGGGGCTGGTTTTATGACAGCAGCTCTGCTTTTGGCACGTGCACTGACATGGGCTTTGGGAAGTGAGGAGTAAAGTGCAGGTCTGGCAGTGGACAGGGTAAGGTGGGGGCAGTGGCTGCTGCCAGCATGGGCAGTGGGTCGGCCCTGATGTGCAACCATGGGGCACCCTCTGCACCCTGCGCTCCCTCCCTTGGGTCAGGCTCCAGGCCTGCCTTGCCATGAACAAACATTCTCCAAGGAGAGGCTGTTTTACAGGGGCTTTACTCACTCTAAATAAAGAGGCTTTTGTCCAGCTTTTTCAGAAGGTTGGTTCTGGCTCAAGGTTGAGGTTTTAAAATGAGGAGTAAAGCTCTCCTTCAAAATATTTAAATCGGGATGTTTCTCAGCAGCTATAAACCCCAAGCAGCCTGTCCTGAAGCCCTGCTTCACCAGGGCTGTTTTGCTGCTGAAATGTTACAGCACGGGAGGAATGTGAGGAGCAGCAGGACGTGCCAGCGCGGTGACTGGACGCGCCGGGTCCGGAGGGTGCAGGCGGTGCCTGGGCGGGCAGGCTGGCTCCCGGCACACAGGCACCTCGACCGCAGTCTCTCGGAGATTACTCACTGCTGGATGGCCCGGGGGGACCAGGGCTACGTCTCCAGACTGGCTTCAGTTCAGGATGTTGTACCTGCCGTGTCCCATCTCAGCCCGGTGCAGCAGCGTTTGCAGGAGGAACACGTGTCCTGCAGCCTGTCCAGGACAGGATAGCGCTGGAAGTGAGTTGGTCAGAAAAGCAAAGGATGATTTATCTGTTCTTGGGATGTGGGGAAGAGCATTTGCAGTCATTTGATGTGTTGAGGAGAATGGGCTGAGAGCACAGCCCCAGTGAGCAGACACCACACCAGCATGTCACCACAATGGGACATGGGTCCAGGAGCACCATCAGAGCTTGCAGTGAGGGAAGCCATGGCTGTGCTGGAGAAGGCTGCTCCAGACACCCTTTGTGTTGGAATCCTTGGGGATGGAGTGACACTGTGTGTACCAGGTCACCGTTTTTGGCAGAGGGCTGGGAGGCGATGGGGTTTGTGGCTGGGTGAGCATTGTGTGGCCAGTGGGGAAGAGGAACGGGGCATCTGGCAGATGAGTTTGATGTCTGTGGTGAGTGGTGGCCTACCAAAGCCTGGGAATTCACCATGGTGTGGGCAGGGTAGGAGTGCAGTTGGAAGTTCACCTGCTCCACCTGCTACAGGTTGAGAGAGAGAGGTCATATATGGCATTGGACAGTACCACATGAAGTATTTTCATCATAGAGAAAGTCCAGCTCCAAAAGTAGCACTGAATATCTGGACATTCTGTTGACATCTCTAAACCCATCTCCTTTACCAAGTGCACCAAACCTCTCTGGCCCCAGCTCAGCCTCCTGGGTACCAGCTGGCTCTACCATCTTTGGGAGTGAACTCCTGGGATAGGAAATAATTACAAGGCTGGTACCAGCTGAGTAATTTTCAGCTTTTCTTTCACACACCCCCATCCAGCCTTCGTGTTAAGGATCAGCTGATGCTCTTGCCATTGCTCAAGCTGTCTCCTGCCTGGCAGGTTAGCAGCGCTCCAGGCCCCACAGGAAATCTTATCTGCTGCTTCTCAGCCAGAATGCTTGAAACACAGCTCCTGGGCCAAAAGCACCTTATAGGAAGAAGAAAATCTGATAAGCTGTGTGGGTGGTGACAGGCTGTAAGGGTTAGCCCCTTGCCTGTGCTGAAGTGGTGGTACAAGGGAGAAGAGCCAAGCTTCATGAGGCGAGCGTAGGAGACTTCGAGGGACCATTCAAGGAGAATACTTGAACTTTCTTTATGCAGCACGCCTTGGTTACTTCATTCAGGAGGGCAGCGCTGGTTGTTCTCACACTCTGTGTGTGTGAGATGTTACCAGATGCCACCTGATAACAAGCCTGATCTGTAATGTAGCAAGTTCTTGATTTATTCAGTAAGATTCACTTTCACAGCAACGTGGATGCCTGACTCCCCACATGTTGGAACCCCAGGCTCAGTACCCTGTACCCCAGCCCTGCACATCCCATATCACGGCCCCTGCACTTCCCACACTGCCTGTTTCTTCTTAGCTTCTCGGCGCTTGAGGCTGCAGGGTGATCTGGGCTAAGATTCATCTTTGTGAGAAATATCTCTCTTCTGTGAGTAAATGTGGCTTTTGTCCCAGCTTGGCCACACACCAACGCTTGCTTTTTATAGTACGTGTGTATACATGTACTGTCACCACATCCTGACTCCCTGACACAGAACACCTTGTCAGCATGAATGATGCAACCAGGCCAGCCGTGGGCTGTGCTCTGCAGGAAGAGTGACCCCTGTGTTGTCCTGGGCCCTGGTGGTTGGGCTGCTGCAGGGGCAGCCGGACAGCCCATGGGGGCACTGGCCTTACCAGCAGCATTCCCAACCTGCTGCCCATTTCTATTGCTGCAGGGCTGGGATTGCAGCACCCGAGGAAGTGGGGAAACACTCACTTGGGTGTTCTGCACTTTATGGTTCTGTCTTGGCACAGCCTGGCTGCTGCTGTGACAGTGGAATTGTGGAGGGTTTAGGAGAAGAAGGCATGAGCTGCAAGGTCTCTGGTCTGTGTGAGCCAAGTCCATCCTGGATTGTCTATGAGATCTCACAAAGTTCTCTAAGTTTTTTTTTTTGTTTGTATTTTTGTACCTAATTTTCTACCAATTAAAGCAAAAGGTTTTATTCTATTTTGATTTTGTTTATGAATACTGTCTGGTTTAAACCAACTCTCCTCTTCAATTTCTTTACTTTTTTCCCCTCTTTAGGTGCATCTAGGAGACTGTCCTGTGTTACAGGGATGAGCATTTCTTATTCCTGTGGAGGAACCAAAAGGTATAGGAAGTTCTGCTATCTCTTGGGGCACAGTCACTTTGGGGTAGGAAATCCATGGCCCTGACAAGATGAAGAGCAACCAGGAGGTGTGAGAAGGTGGGTCATGCTCCACGGGCTGGTCTAGGAAGGACAAAAGCAGAGTTTGCACTTGTTTTGGCTTCTCCATAATGAGGCCATGTAAAATAATAACAAAACCCCCACTGCCACAAACCGTTTTTTTCCCTTTCTTGTTTATTTTAAACATTGGGAGCTGTGCTCTAGGTTTGTTCTGTCAAAAAGCAAAAGAGGCCATGAGACATGAGCTCCCTGAGGAGTTTTCCAGAATAGCTGTGATCAGCTGGGTGTCTTGTTGGTGTTCAAAGGTGATGTTTCATCCCGTCTCCCCATTCCAGGTGTGTCTGTGCACACGTGCAGACAGCGATGCGCTCTCACACCTGCACACAGACAATTTTCAGAAGATACAATTTTGTAGCCCTTTTCCAAAGCAGTGCCTGACTTTGAAGGTTGGAACAGCAGAGCTCTGGAGCCTTCCCCTCACTGGGAGCCAGGGATCTCATCAGAAGGAGGAGAGGTGCAGAAAAGCTTTAGAGAGTCTCAGGAAAGGTCCTGTATGTATTTGCTGGTGTTGTCAAGTGATGTGACAAGGGCTCCTGTGCTAGCTCAGCCCCCAGCAGCTGAGCCCAAATCCAGCTGGAGAGCAGCACTAAGCCTGTGCCCCTCACGGGTTTCTGCTGTAAAAGCTAATTAATTAGTTTCTGCAAAGCCCTTTGCAGCAGTAAAGGGGTAAGCAAGTGCATAGCAGCATTATCCAGAGGCTGTGAGCTTCACAGTTAAACAGGCACTATTTAAATATGAACCGAGTTAGTAATCTTGTAATTTCTTTAAAATGTAAATGAACAGGGAAGCATCTAAAAAAAATAACCCAACAGTCATTTTCAGCAGTGTTCACAGCCTTATGTCTTTCTGCATGACTTGAGATTCTTAGTGTACTTGCTTCCAGTTCTATTGAATTAGTGGATGCATTTGACTGTTTGGTTTTTTGGTTTGTTTTTTTTTTTTTTTTAGCTCAGGAAATACATTCTGTGACAGTGCTATTTTTCACGGTGACTTCTGTTACTTCCTTTCATGTTTACCATGCTGATGGAAACCTGGTTTTGGTTTTAGTAGTAGATCCTCCCTGTAATGGATGCTGTGCTTTACAGATAACTTTCAGTTATTCCACAGTAATAAAAAGTTTATTAAAATGACTTGCTCTCCACGAAAGGAATTTGCAACAGATTTTTTCCCTATGATTCTTCAGGTAATTTTCTTTTCTGACAAAGTTTACATGCTAACCCTTAGTTCTTGTGGTTTGCTATAATGTTTTTAAAATGTGTTCCAATTCTGAAAAGGAACCTTGATTTAGTGATAAATCATGGAATCCCCATAAGGGAATAAACCTCTAACTGATATGAAAGACAATTACATTTATTTGTGCTTTCTACAGTAAATAGGATTTGGGGGGTATGAATCTGCTCATTGTGTATTAATTGAATGAACTGAAAGGTAAAAAAATACTCACCCACAAAATGTTTCTTTGAGAAAAGCTTCAAGAGTCTGCAGTGAATGTCTCCAGGCAGTAACAGGTGAAACGCAGTTTCAGGAACTGTCACAGGCTCTTGTGAAACCTGGTGATTGAATTCAGCCACTGCAGCTCGGTTCAAAGTCCATGGAAAGCCTGAGGAGTCTTCTTCTGACAAACTTTAAACAGAGGAAATTCAGCATAACTGCAGTTGTCTCTACTTCTAATATTTCCTCCCCAAAGCCTTTTCCCTGAAACACCTTGTCAGGAACCAGGAACACAGGCTCTGCTCTGTGAATCACACCAGTCCATGCCCAGTTAAAACATTAAATGGGTGTTGGTTCTGTTCTTCCCTCCTTGTGTGCTTGTCCAGACAGCTGGCAAGACAATCCAGATTATTTTTTGAGATGATCTGTGTCGCACCAATTCAGATGGCCATGGAGGTGTCAGAGCCCCTCCATCCCATCGCATGGCAAGACAGTGACACATCCACAGCACAGGAGTTATTTCTGGACTCCCTGCCCTGCTCCTACCACAGTTGGAGCTCTGCACAAATGGGGCTCTGGCTGGGGAGCTCTCGCGTGTAACACTGCCAGTAAAACTTGGGGCCGTGGGCAGTGACATCCAAAAGTGCGTGGCCGGCTGCAGGAGCTGGGGGGACGCTGTGTGGGACACGATGAGAGGCACTCGGGGCCTGCTGCCGCAGCAGGAGACTGGGGGAGAGGAGGAAGCCCCCTAGAAAGGGAAAGGGCACGTGTGTCCTGTGGAAAAGAGAAGATAAAGCAGGCAATGCGTTACGGGGCCTTGTGGAGAGCCAAAGGCAGCTGACCCTGGAGAGCTGCTGTGGCATTCCAGGAGGGAACGGCCACTCTGCGTGAGGTAAGGTCTTGTGATGGTTTTGGCCAAATTTAGGGGAAACATCCAAGGGGAACGTCTCCTAAAAAGGAGGTGCCACCCCTCCCCCCTTATCAGGTTCGGGAAAAAAGAAAATTCTCCTCAGAGGAAGGTGAACGAGAAAATGAAACTATTTATTTAATAAACAGTGAGGTTAGGAGTAATAACAAAAAAAACCCCAAAAAAATCAAAAAAACCACAAAACAACAACAACAACACAAAACAAACAAAAAACCCCAAAGCCTCCCACTGAGGGGAGGGAACCTGAAAGATTTGAAAGTCCTTCTGTGGGTGCGGTTTCCCCTTCTCTCCCGTGACGCTGGATCAGAGCTGGCCGGCACAGGTGTGGGGCACCCGAAGGCGGCGGGGCTCAGTGGGGCTCTGATACTTCTGATATTCCTGGTGACAGGATTCTGTAACTTAGCAAGCTGGTCTTCCTGCAGGATAGCAGGATGACCTTCCCAGTAGTTCTCTGGGCTCTTCTCCTCTCTCTTATGTGTTACCTCCCTGAGGGTCAGCTGGTCTCTGACCCTTAGTGGAAACACCTGATTTGACACAGCTGTAACTCATCCAGGTCAAGTGGGGGCTGAATAATGTGGGATACAGAACAAATCACCCCATGACAGGTCTGAAGGAAGAAAAGAGGGGAGCAAAACGGAGCTGCTTAAAGGAGGATTAATTTCACAGGCTGACATATTGTTTTTCCCCAGTTTTGCTATTTTTCAGTGTGGGATGGTGATGAGAGGAGTTAGAGCTGAGCTGTAGGGCTCCCTGGGCCTCCCAGCAGCAGCAGCAAGCCCCAGGATCCCATTCAGCACTGTCCTTCCTAAGGAAAGCACCTGCATGCTTGCCTTTCTAAATACCTTCTTTTCCCCCCAGTGAAGTAACTTGGATTTTTTTAATGTTTACTGGCTTCCTAATTTGCAAGGATTAATTAATTCACAATGGATCTCTCAGTCATGGCTGTGAATTAGCGAATCATTAGTGTGCTAAGAGCTCTCTCACATGCTGTATTTAATCCCTGCTTCTAAGAGCTTAGAAAAATCATGCCCTCTCTGCTCAGCGATTTCTCTGCAGTGTGCAGGGATGGTGACTGCACTGAGCCTATTTCTTGTGTGATCTCTTTTCCAGTGGTCATTTGTAAAGCAGTAGTGTCTATTCTCCAGGAGCTGATATTGAATCTCCTTATCAGTGCTTGCCTTTATCTCCCTCTCCTCACTTCTTAGTACCCTGACTATTATATGTTTAAACTTGAATGTTTTTAGCCTAAGTATGGGTTAACAATTTGAACTCAGACATACACACCCTTTCCATGGTGGCTTTGAGATCAGCTATTCCCAGCTCACAAGTGAGGTATACAAACTGCCAACATTTTGCTGACTGCACACCATGGGTCCAGGTGACCATTGAGGTCCGTCACGTTGCACAGGCACCATGACCCTACCTGCTTCAGGTCCAGTGCTGCTGCATCTCTTACATCTTTATAAAACAGCAAGTATATATTTGAGCGATATTAGCAAGTATATATAAATCTATACTACGCATACACACACACTTCTTTATACCCCCATGTCCTGTCCCATGAGGTGCTGAGCATGGCAGGGTTAGAGATGTGGACCCCGCCGTGGCACCAGCATGTTGCCAGGCTGGACCTGGAGCCTGTGGTACCTGTACAGGGAAGTATCCCCAGGGAACCAGCGCTGCTCCAGCTGCCCAGTCCCACCACCCAGTGCCAGCCCCTCTGTGCTCTATCAGATGCAGGGGTGGCTGCAAGTGTGGTCAGATGCATTTTTCCATGTCTGAGCTGTAGCACACAGCTGAAGAAGTAAGTGGGTTCAAGAAGACCGCCAAGAGGTCAAGAGGCAGCTCTGCCCACCGACATGTGAAGTTCACCAGCCAGGGAACTGTGGCATGTGGAGTTCAGAGCAGCAACACGCTGCTGCAGGAAAACATTACAGCATCGAGAAGCCCAACCCAAACCGTCCCCAGCAATGAGATGAGGAAGTGCAGCAAAGAGATGTGGAGACATGTAATGAAGAAGAAGCTGAAGGTAGAAGCTGTTGGCTCACAAGAAGCTTACTGACATTTTGGGAAAGCAGGTCCACATGGTTGCATGTCAGTACTGCATCAGACCTCCTGGGGCAAGGTTTCACCTCGTGGCTTGTAAGAAATTCATGACTTGTTCCTTTAAAAATGTATTTTCTGCTTTAAATATATTATACCACACTAATGGACAGTATCAACTTGATCCATGCTGGGAGAGGTGTGGGCTTTCAGCATCCAGGCTAATTTGCATTTATCATGGTGACAGTAATAGATGAGTATTATGTGCAGGGACAGAAAACCAGTCTGGAGCCCTTCCATGCCATGATGGAGAGCACAGAAAACCTCCAGACTGTAAATCACCAGCACCTGATGCATCAGGACAATCAGCCCACATCCAAGGCACGATGCTGAGTTCCACCCCCACACTGAAGCCCTGAGGGACACGGCATGGAAAAGAAGTTTTGTGACACTGCAGAGAGTGTAAAGGGTCGACAGGAAGGCAGGGCAGAGAGGGGTAAAAACGATGAAAAAAATAGTAAGTACAAATGACAAATGAATAAATACCAATAAATAAAATTTAAATAATAATTATAAAGACGGTTAACTACTAATAAAGAATAAAGGAATAGGCTGCAGCTCGAGTTCTGCACACAAGTTTGGGCCCCTCACTTTAAAAAGGACATTGAGGTGCTGGAACGTGTCGAGTGACGGGCAACAAGGCTTGTGAGAGGTTTAGAAAACTTGTCTTACGAGGAGTGGCTGAGGGAGCCGGGGTTGTTGAGTCTCCGGGAGCTCAGGAGGGACCTCCTTGCTCTGTACAACTCCCTGGCAGGAGGCTGTAGGGAGGTGGGGCCAGGCTCTTTTGCCATGTCTGCAGTGAGAGGACCAAAGCAAATGGCTTTCAGCTAAGGCGGGAGATACAGATTAAACATTAGAAACATATTTTTCCCTGTTCGGGAGGTCAGGCATCGGAACAGGTTGCCAGGGAGGCGGTGGAGTGCCCACGCCTGGAGGTGCTCAACAGGCACCTAGACCTGGTGCTGGCTGATGTGTTTCAGTGGTTAGCGGTACAGTGGCAGTGCTGGGTGGATGGTTCGACCGCATGATCTGAAAGGTCTTTTCCAACCATGGTGCCTCTATGCCTCTAATAACGATAAAAAGCACCGTGAACAATAAAAGGAGGAAATAGTGAAAACCCGGGGACGGCTCGGGGCCGCCAGGCGCGGCCGGCGCCCTCGGTC
>WEIT01027126.1:83045-146213 GCA_013389985.1 Dryoscopus gambensis
TCCCGGCAGCGCGGGGCAGGGCCGGGGCCGGGGGCGCTGCCGGCGACCACCGCTCTTTGTTACGGCCTTGGCTGCGCGAAGTGGCCGGAGGTGCGGAGCCGGCGCTGCCTTGGGCGGCCTCTCGGGGTCCGGGTCCGAGGCCTCTTCCTACAATTGTTGTTCCTGTTGGTAGCCCCGATAGGCCTCCGCAGCAGGAGCTGTGCGTGAGGGCTGCTGAGAGCCTGTTTTCTTTGCGGACTGCCCCACAGACAGCTAACACAGCGTGATCTCTCCGTTCTATAGAATAAGAAAAGTTTTGCCTTTGTTTTTTTCCCTGCAAATCCGTGGAATGCTGCTGGTACTGGAACTAGGATGTATCCGGTTTGGTGTTCTAAATTTTTTTTTAAATTTTAATTTTTGGTGGGGGATCATGTAGGTGTCCAGGATTTATTTAAAACCTATATGCTGTCTTGTGGGAATGGTGTGATTTAATTTGCATGATGAGTCAAAGATTAAATTACATGACCTAGGCTCTTCAGTTTCAGTGAGGCAAAAAACAATGCGTGGAAGAACAGTTTCAGTGTAGATCAGAAATGAAATTTGGTTAACATCCAAAGGTTGTAAAGTTTTGCCTGCACGTGGGTTTTTTTAAACTTACCTGTCAGAAATGCTTAATTCAAGACCCTTAGCAGTGTGGTTAAAAAGGAAGTGTGTCTTCCTTTTTAACAGCTAGAGCTCATGTAGTCAGAGGAAATTTAACATCCTGAGCTTGCACCTTGGTATCGAAGCTTTTAAAGAATAGATTTTTACTATTTAAAACACTGTGTACCTTTAATTAATAGCTATTACCTAATACCCGTTGATGTGGTACATGCCTTTAACTGCAGAGGGAAAAAGAAGAGGCCAAGAAATATTTTGTGAAGTGGAATAAGCATGGTACCTGTTCTGGGCTCAGGAGTAACTTGGTTTTTTGTTCTTTTCAGCTGTCCTGTAGAAATTGGCAGCTGATGTGATCTGTAAGTGGCATGATGGTGTCTTGGTGGGTTTCTGTCTGCCATGGACTCTCTGTTGTAAGATTACTGTATTTCACAGTTAGCGTCATGGTTTTCCTGTAGTCTGAGAAACTATTGGGGCAGCCAGCTAGGATGCAGTTGGCTTAAATTTATTTGTGTGTAATGTGGATCTCATCTGTAGTGTAATATACCTGTTGCTGGGGCTTTCCTTGGTCAGACAGAAGTGCCTTGGGACAGGAGGAGGTCATGTCTGGTGGTGTTGGGACCAAGCAGCATAAAGTCTTGGAATGTGAGTTTGTACATGTGGACTAGCATGCTGCTGAATTTTTCTGAGTGCTGGTAGCATTGATGTTTTTCTCTTAATTACATTCTCTTCTTCATGCTGACACAGAGTTCTGAAATTTTGATGTGTTCTGTGTGGATTGAACGTGGTTGTAGGCGGGGAGTTATAAAATAGGGTAAATATTTTTAAAAATATATGTATTTGGAAATAAAGGAGACTAAATAAAAGCAGCAGTTGAGTAATACTTTGTGACTGTATGTCTTTGAGAGATAATTATGCTCTTTGGGTATTATCAAGCCCAGACAAATGTATATTCCCAGTGGGGTGTGATAATATTAAAACTGCACCTCTTGGAATTCCTTGATTGGTTTATTCAGGAGGGAATGGTATCTATTTTGCATTCTATCATGGAAGCTAATGTAGCTCTTATTAATTAATGGCTGGTAGTTGAATGAGACTTGACTGTTGCCCTGTAGGTGCTGCACTTCCTAAGGTTTTTTATGGCATTTTGGTGAATATGAGAATTACTGGCCAGTGTCTTTCCTTCTGAATAATTTCTTTGTTGAGTTTTTGCAGATTTTTTACATGAATTGTTTGCAGCCTAATTTTTTGTGTAAAATATTTCTGAAAGCTGGTAATTTCTGTACATGCTTTAGAGGCTTTAGACACTTGCTGAAATAATGATTTTTTTGGTAAGAGTTTCAGAAAGATGCTCTAATAGCTGGTGCTGCTTTGAAGCAGGGGGCTTCTGGCCCTGCTTTTCTGTACTTGTGACACTGTGTAATATGGTTTAATTACAAGAGCAGCTATTAAAGTAGGATTATCTTTGTCTAATTGGAGGCATCTTGCGGTTACCTATCAAAAATAAGATTTGACTCATCTGCTCCTTCAAAATTAATAGTTCCACAACAGCCTGCAGCTATTTATGTAAATAATGTGTGAAGCAAAAATGTGAGTTGAATATTTTTCAAATGCTATAATTTCTGCATTGTACAGTTGACATTTTGTGTGTTTAATTCTCTCTTTGCTCATGTTTTCTCTCAATACCATGCTTCTGGCACCACGAGGTGCAGAGGTGTGAGCCAAAAGGAAGCTGAATGTCTGCAGTGAGAAGGTGAAACTTTATGCTGAGATCCCTCCCCACCCCCAAGTGCAAACACAAAGGTTAAATTAGAAGATGAGGCTGTCTTGAATTATTTTAAAGGACTTGAGCTGGGCTGTTAAATGCATGATCAGGAGTACCTAAGGCTTACACTGGTGTCATGTGAGTTTGGTCTTTCTTTAGCCTGAGCAGATTTATGTGCTTTCCTTATTCCACCTTGTGATAAAATAACACGTTCATTTGCCCCTATTTAAATACTTATAAAGGCTTGAATTCAGGATTGATCCAAACTAGAAGCAGCCAAAATTCTATGTGTTTACAGGAATAACTGTGGTCATTCCTCAACAGCGTTCATGGCCTCTTTTTTTTCAGACGGTGTTAATTTAGGAAGTCAATTGCTTAGGTTTAAATAAACAACTGCAATTTGCTTTCTAACTCCCTTGGTCTGAGTATTCTAGCTGTGTTTGATGTAATCAAAAGACACTACAAAAAGTTCCTGACTGCTGACTTAATTTGCTAAAAGGAAGCAAATATTAAGCCTATCCACAAGGGTATAAAATTCTGGGGGATATTACTGAATGTTGTAGCTAATCTTTCTGTTTATTGAAATTGTGCTACTTGTAGTTAAATTCCAAGTTCCTTTCTAAATACCTGTTTCCTTTGTAATCCTTCCCTCCCCTTCAAACACTCAGAGAATTCATCACCAAAAAGTTAAATACAGCAAGAGAGTTCAAAAATTGGCGAGTTATAATTAGTAGAGAACTGTAGAATTAGTTTTAGATGCTTTTCTAAGTTCACAAACATCTTTGGATGAAGATATTTATGAGTTACTACTTAGATGTTAAAAACATTGGATGTTTTAAAACATTTAAGTATACTGCCAAGTGTGGGAAATGGCTGCATCAGTGAAAAATTACTCTGTGCTGCTTTTGATCCTTGCCCTGTTGTGTATTTTTTAGTCAGTCTTTATTGATAACAAATTATTTTTTCTTACTAAGAGAAGGGAACTATAAATTTAACTGGAAACCCTGCAAGATTTGAAACATGAGATTTAAAAATAGCTAAGATAGAACTTGGCTATAAATTAAATAGAATTAATTTGTCAGCTTTTCAGGGAGTTGAATGTATGCGACTGTGAGAACAGTGCTTACGTTCAGTCAGTCATGTGTGAAATGCCTTATCTCCTCTGAAGTTTATCTGTGTTAAAACATAGAATGAAAAAAATGGAGAAGCATTTGCAGAAATGTGGAATGCGTGATCTTTTTCTGGCTGCTAGAGCTGCCCAGACAAATAGCTTGACATCTGAAGAAATACCTTTCTGAAAAGTTTTCATTGTTTTATTTACTGACTTCCGAGTAAAGCATGGCCGTGCACAGGTTTGGGAGGAAAGGCACTTGCCCAGAGAGCTGTGGAAGGTCCCCCTGACACCCAGCCAGCTCTTGCAGCCAGTGTTGCTTCAACTGTGCAACTTTCTCTGTCATTTTCTCTTTACTTTCCTGGCCAAGAGTGCACCTGGGAAACTTCCCATGGATGGATATGTTTTTCCAAATACTCATTCAGAGCCACAGGAGCTTCTCAGCTCATCTGCTGAGGAGTTTGCTTTTGGGACAGTGTCTGTAGGCGCTGAGTTCGGAGTGACACCTTGTATGGAGTGGCAGATGTGTGTGCTGAGCACGCACATTCAGAGCATCCTGCTGCGGTGCAGGCTCTCAGCTCTTCCCCTGGGTAAGCAGTTTCAGGACATTTTGCCACACTTGTAGAAATGAGGCAAAAGTTTTTTGTGTCATTGTATTTTACTTTTGACTGTTACATGTGAAGTTACTGCTCTGGCAGGTGGTATTCCTTTTAATAGCTGTCAGAAGATTTTATTTTTTTTGTTTGATGTGTTGCCATCATTTATAAAATTACCACCACGTAACATTATGACTTTATTGAATGTCATATATAGACAGAGAATAAGCAAAAGCAAAGCTTGTTCACAGAGATGCAAAATCTTTAGCAAAGAAAACGTGAGTGGTTTTATTGTAAAAGAGACCTTAGTGATGCAGACATGCACTGAGTGTAACACAGTGATGCCAGAGAAGTCTCTCCCACACAGTTTATGAATGCATGGTTCTTCTAACCTGTCACACCTGCTATTCAAGTCCTAAGTTTCTTCTTACTGGAGTTTGGTAGTGATGGAGAAACTTCTCAGGAGAATTTAAAGAGACACCTTGGAGGAAGTCACTTGAGGCACGATTCTTGATAATCAAGACTTTAGGTGCTTGGTACTGTATTAGACAAGTGTTGAGAAAGCAAGGTTAATCTCTCAGAAATTAGCAAATATCCCGAACCTTGCTTCGCTTATACTGATTTGGTACAAAACGTTTATATGATTGGTCCCAGGTTTCTTCAGCTCAGTGCACATAACATGCTTTGAATGTACTCGTTCAGTTGCAGTGTGTCTGGTCTTTTGCCTAGCTGTGTAAAACTTAGTTCTCAGAAGACAGGAGGATCCAGGTCCTTGGGGGTTTTTCTTTGGTTCACAGATACTAATGACAGTACATTTCACAGGATTGTTCAGCAGCACGGTGCTTCTCCCCCCTTTTTTTCAGGGAATGATGCTTAAGCACAGAGAATTTCCTCCTCTGTTTGAGTGTGTGATGATTGTTGTGCATGTTGTCCGGTGGAGCACTTGAGAAACACACACTTCCTAAACTTCTTTTCCAGTGACACCCATTTGTGATGTGAAATTCAGTTGCCTAAACATAGATGTCTTGTTTTATTTTAGATACTCCAGGGCACCTGCCCTAGAGTAGGTTTGTGATTTTCGGAAAGGGCAGTTGGAGACCAGCTGTGCTGTTTTAGGGCATTCCCCGTGGTGTTTGTCCATCAGGCACCCGAACTGATGCTGTAAGGTTGGTTGGTAGCCTTGGAATCTCATTTTGGGCTTCCGGAAGAGGATGAACACTCAAGCAGTGACCACGTTAGGCACCTGGGTTATGTGTTGCCTAATGAGAAAGGAAGATTTGGGATAGAATTCTGCTGCCCGAGGCAGTAACTTGGGAGTCTTGTCTGAGGGACCTGGTTTTGCTGCCCTCTGCCTTGTTGCCTGCTTTCCAGCTTTAAAAAAGGAAAAATTCCTATGGAAATTTCCTTTTTTGTAGTATAGTATAGTTTGTCATTGAAATGAATGACGGCTTCTCTTAAAAAAGTACAACTGAGAACAACTAAAATAATCAAGATATTTGGAAAACCTTAAATCAAGTGTTGGCTGTTGGGTTTGAGAGTCCAAATATGAACTTGAGAAGTTCAGCTTGTCTTAAAATATGATTGAAAGCAAACACAAGCTCCACTCACCAGGGCAAATAGTCTTTTTCCATGAATTACAGAGGTAATGATTGACAGCAAAGACAGCTTCTTGAAAATAGTCTATGTTGGCTAAGCAAGTGCTGTTCTGGAGGTGATTATTTAGATTTGTAATCTCTAAGAAAAGCAGTAGATTGACTCATCAGAATTGACTAACATAGTTCCGTTTTATGTCTGTAATTGACATTGAGCAATATCCAAACTCTTCTAACTCTGTAATAGGGTGGAGCTGGAGTAAACAGTTTTTCTCTTAGGAACTGCAGCCATTCACAGAGCATTTTGGGCAGAGTCCTGGCATAGCTGTGCTGTCTGTCTGACTGGTATTACCCTTAACTCATGAGTTATGCTGACGGGTTTAACATCATTAGATCCCAAAGAGCGTCTTCATTACAGAGTTATGGAATATTTTCCCAAAAAGTCACAAAAACTTCTGGGCATTTGTGCGTGCTGACAAACTTAGGAATGTATTTAAGTTTTAAATTCTGTGAGAGAATTGCATGTCTATTTTCTTCATTCTTTTAACCTGGAAAAACCAAACAGCCCTCAACTCCCCAGCTTCTTAATTTGTGATTGTAGTTATTACTTCCTGCCTGTAGATACATTTTTTTCTCTCTCTGGAAGAGAAATAAACTCTGTTTAGAGTTTTCTCTCTTGTTTGGGAACTTATATGTGTGTAGATATGTAAAAATAAAAAAATGTTAACAGCCGTATGAGCCTGGATTTATAGTTTACATCCAACAAAGATGGATTCGTTTCTTGCTGGGAGGCTGACCATGCAAGGCTCTTTGCTTCCCTTAGGAATTGTACTGGGTAAGGTCTCCGAGTTGTTGGAGTGGAGTCTGAAGAGTAGTTCTGCTCTCCCTTTAGCACTGGCAGTCACTCCTCGTGTTGATGCAGGTTGAGGACTTAACAGTATCAAATCTAGGAAGAAATGTCAAATCTGTGTTTCAGAAGTAGCTGTTCTTGAGCTCTTTAGTGAACAAGGGGAACAATTGTTGGCCAGAAATACAGAAGCTTTTCTCTCTAAATAGGCTATTTTTAACTTTCAGAATTACTAACAAGCATTGAGAAACCTTAGTAAGTACAACAGAAGTTTCTACACCTTGTCACTTGTATTCATTATGGTACTCTAACTTTCATTGTTGTGGATTGATGCCTCTGAGATTTATACAAACACTCAGAAAATCCAGACTTTCAGCAAGTCCTTAAATTAGATAACCAAGCTAAACTAATTTCAAAATGACTGTGAAGGGAAAATTAAAATCTATATTTTAGGAGCTAAAAGGGATAGTTTGAAAATCCATAAATTACAGTGTGTCTCACATTGTTTATTTAAATCTTGTTTGACTTAGAAGCTAAGAATTATTTTAATAGATTTCAAGACATCTAAATTCTGTGAAATCCCCTTATTTACTTCTGTTTCTAATGGATGGTTGGTCAGATTCCAAAATTGTCACTGCCTGCCTTTTATTTTTGTAATTTTGGGGAATGTAAAGGTTGCATTACAGTTTATGGGCTGCATCACAAGCAGTGAGGGCAGCAGGGGGAGGGAGGGGATTCTGCCCGTCTGCTCTGCTCTCATGAGACTCCCACCTCAGTGCTGCACCCAGCTCTGGGGCCCCCAGCATAAGAAGGGTGTGCACCTCTTGGAGAGTCCAGAGGAGGCCGCAGGATGGTCAGAGGGTGGAGCAGCTCTGCAGTGCAGACGGGCTGAGGGAGCTGGGGGTGTTCAGCTGTGGGTGCCCCATCCCTGGCGGTGTGCAGGGCCAGGTTGGATGGAGCTCTGAGCAACGTGCTCTAGTCCTTTCCCACCCAAACCATTCTGTGATTGTTTTGTTATCTTACAGAGTTCATAACCAAGAGTGCATTTTGACTGCAGTCAGACCTTTAGCCTGTAGTTTTAAACCTGACTCTTGAAAGCATAACCTTACTTTCTTCTTAAATGTAGCATTTTCCTAATATGTTGATTAGTATTAGTGTTAAAAATGGAAATGTGGTATAGACTTTTTTGGGAGAAGTATGGCTTCTCTTTACTCACTGTTGTAATTAGAAGAAATCTTGCAGCATAGAAAAGAGGGGTTTTTTTAAAAAAAAATTAAAGTTTTTTAATAACTTTGGAGTTTACTGAGGATTTGAATTTTGATTTCTTGACTAATTGATTGATTTAAGAGCTCTTGTTTGATTGAAGCCTCTTAGTGATAAAGAAAGTGATGACATTGTACTGTTGTAGACTCCTATTTAAGTTATTTTTATAATCCGTAATTAAATAAAATTATGTTAAGCTGGTGCACCAATTAATAATTTTAAGGGTTGTGGGCTTTTTTTTTTTGTTTTTCCACATAGCCCTAAGGATACTAACAGGATATTGACATAGCTGAAATAAGTAAAAATGCACAATATTAGGAGTATAGGTATCAGCTAAAATGCAAGTATTTCCACCTAAGCTTGGTGTCAGCCCTTTGGAAGAATTACCATCCTTCAGAATGGTTTTTTTCAGTCATTTCAGATATGATATGTGATCATTCCTTGGGTAAACTTGTAGAGATGGAAACCTCTTTTGTAGTGTTCAAGTTTCTCTGGGTAGCACTGCACAGTAATTGCATTAGAGGAAAATCGGGAGCTCTTATTTTAGTATTGTGAAACAATTTGATAGTTCCCTTTTCCAGTCCAGCTCTTCTTAGCAGATTAGTTTAGGGAACTGTCCCTCAGAGGTGCTTCCCACCATGTTAGTTGACCTAATATTAGTCACATTAGTCACTTCTTGTTCCAAACCTTGTTCTTCACTTGCTCTCTGTAGACAGGTAGCTCTCAGCCAGTTTTTCATTTGTGGGCCTGTCTGTGTTTCAGGAGAGGTGCTGACTCCTGTGTAGGGCATATCAACAGTGCTGGTTTCAGTTACATTTGTGAACCTTCAGGGCTCTTCCGCCTTGGAGAGTCCCATCTACAGCAGCTATTGCAAGTTGCTTTGAAGTCAAACCAGTTGGGAAGTCTTTCTTTTGGAAGAGTGTCCTTCTGCTGTGGTATTCCCTTCCAGCCTCCTTTTTCTTTAAATGCAAACATGCTTTGTGAAACTTTTAGTCAATAGCAAGCAGGACCTGTAAGGTACTTCTTGCGAGTTTTGGCTGGAATAAGTTTAAATGTTAAACTTCTTATGAAGACTTCCAACCTGTCTGTTCCAAGGTTGTTATTTTTGTGTATTTGTGACTCTGATGGAAGCAGAGAAGTGTGCTTAGCATAATGTGGTCTACCTGGAAAGAGAATTCAAGTGTCCGCAAAAAGAGAAAGACAGATGAAAAGTAGTACCTATCAGCTATGCTGATAGATCATCACAGATATCTGACACATTGCTTATCTTCTGTTTTCATTAATATACAATAACTGAGTAACTGAAACTCGCAGGTGGTGTCAGGAGGGAAAAGGATTTTGACCTGGGTTTTTCAGGAATAGCTGGCTCTTCAGAGTGTGTATGCTGAAGTATCCTGCTGTAACACAGATCTTTGGACTGGTGTCTTGTGAGTCATCAGAAGGACTCTTAATTAGGTTGCCATGGCAAGAGCTTGAACACATTTTGGGAGCAATCTAGATCATTCCCCCTTTTTGATTCCTGTGCTGCAGAGGATTTCGTAACATGAAGTGGAGTTTGTGGCTTAGCTGAAAACTCTTCTCCCTCTGCCTCAAAATCTACAAAAGGAAAATACAATGGCATGGTGTTAAATGTTAAGACTCTCACCTCATCTCTCCTGAAGGTTTGTGACTTGCATAGTTCTCTTAATCCTGGGATGCATCATCTCTGCCCTTAAATATATCTTTCTGTGCTCTGTGATCTGCCTTGCCCCTTTGGAACACACCTATCTTGGCAGTTGAGATGTGGTGTGGTTGATGTATCAGAAATTGAATCCATTAGTGACTTTGAAGATTTAGACCAAACATTTAACTGGCAGAAGAAAGAGGTGATTTGGGGGAACTGTGCAAAGTCCACATTTCTACCGCTACTTAAGGTACATTGTAATGTTGGAATTATTTATGTGAAATTTCTGTATTGCAATGGCTGGTTCTTTTCTTGGGAGAACAGAGTGAATTATCCTTTAAGGTCTAGTTTTTTTGCTTGCTTATTTATTATCTTGTCACATAATATGGTCAATAATTCAGTGATGGTTTGTTGTTTAGTTGAAAAGGGAGATAATTTATCAGAGAATCATTGAATAATTTGGATTGGGAAAGGAGCTTTAAGACTGTCCAGCTCCAGCCCCGCTGCCATGGGCAGGGACAGCTTTCACCAGACAAGGTTGCTCAGAGCCCCATCCCTGGAAATGTCCAAGGCCGAGGCATCCACAGCTTCTCTGGGTGACCTGTGCCAGGGCCTCACCACTCTCGCAGGGAAGAATTAATTCCTAATATCTAATCCAACAGTGACTGCTTTCAGTTTGAAGCCATTCCTCCTTGTCAAAAGCCCTTCTGCAGCTCTCTTGTAGCCCCTTGGGGGACTGGAAGATACTTTAAGGTCTCCCCAGAGCCTTCTCTTCTCCATGCTGAACAACCCCAGCTCTCTCAGCCTGTCTCCACTGCAGAGGTGCTTCAGCCCTCTGATCATCTTTATGGCCTCCTCTGGACTCGCTTCAGCAGGTCCATGTTCCTCATCTGCTGGGGACCCCAGAGCTGGGTGCAGCGCTGCAGGTGGGGTCTCACCAGGGTGGAGTAGAGGGGCAGAATCCCCTCCCCTGCCCTGCTGGCCATGCTGCTGGTGATGCAGCCCAGGACATGGGTGGCTTTCTGGGCTACAGTGCACACTGCCACGTCATTTTGAGCTTCTCATCGATCACCAGCCCCAAGTCCTTCTGGGCAGGGATACTCTCAATCCATTCTCTGCCCAGACTGTGTTTGTGCTCAGGATTGCCCTGTCCCGCGGGCAGGACCTTGCAGTTGGCCTTGTTGAGCTTCATAAGCTTTGCATGAGCCCACGTCTCAAGCTTGTCCAGACCCTGTGGATGGCATCCCTTCCCTCCAGTGTGCTGGCTGCACCACCCAGCTTGATGTGATCAGCAACCCTTGCTGAGGATGTGCTCAATCTCACTGTCCACATTGCTGACACATACCTGAACAGTGCCAGTCCAGTTGGACCCCTGAGGAACACCTCTTCTTGTGGAGGATAATACATTATCAAAGTGTTGTCTCTTTCCTGAGCCCTGGATATCAGGCTGGGTTTCAGCCAGCTGCTTCTCATGAGTTTGTTTCTTGAAAACACTCTGGTGTCTTGGTAGCAATGAAATAGATGTGCATCTGATTATCACAAATGTGCTGTGGCCTGTAATGCATTGATTTTTTTTTTCTTTTGTCTTTCAAGTGATGCCCATGAAATTAATTCTTGGTCTTCAGTAATTAGGGGGAAAATTTCTCCTGGCTAGCTTCTGATTTTGCTGTTCTTTGTGATGTGTTCCCATTTGCCACACTGTCCTTCGTACAGCATACTTGAGAGGAAGCAGGGAGTTTTGTCTGAGGATGAGCTGTGTGAGAGTTCCGTACTGAAAGGCACCTCCACACAGCTAACTTGGGAAAATCGGACACTGATTGATGGTGTACTGATGCTGGCTGGCAGTGTGAAGGAAAGAGCACTCTTTATAAAAGTACTTAACCAGTAAAGCCCTAGCACAGTTGCAGTTATCATGCTCAGACATTGTGGTTTTTACTAATCTAAGCTGTATCTGAACTGGTAGGATTTGCCAGCAGAGCTGTGTCAGTAAACCCTTTGTATTGTCATCAAAACTGTGTTTTAAGTGCCAGGGACCATGGCAAAAAAAGTGTGACAGAAAGCAAATTTGTCAGATGGATAATGGCCTGTGGATCAGCTTGGATATTGCCTGTACTTCAGCTCCTAGTACTAGGTAAGACATAATTTAAAGGAAAAATCCCTGAACAGCTCTTTTCCTTTACTGAATGAGGATGCAATGAACTGGAGGGAAAAGATTCCCAGTAATGGTGGTGTCACGATTCTCAGTTGTTTTCCTGCTTTCTCTGTGACTCAGTACGTAACTCCCGTAGGTTATTTGTCAGGAGCTCCCTTTTGTAGAGGAGATACAGATCTTTGGATCATGCACCAAATTGTCTTGGTTTCATTCTCTTAGCGAGAATCAGCTTGGATTCATGAGAATTGATTTGCATTTTAATCTTTGTGTCACACTACTGAGATCTCGCAGTAGAGGTAACAGTGGCAGAATTGAGGAGTCAGCTGTGGTCTCAGCCACCTCTGCGGAGTGTGACCAGCTCTTGGCAGCGCAGCTTGCTGTGCCTGTAGGGTTTCAGTTTCAGCCCTAGTTCTACCAAGCTGATGCCCAAAAGTGAACCCAGAGTAGTTAAGCTATGCTTGATTGCATGTCATCCCAGCTGGTTTGTAAAGCTTGTGGAACTGAGGTGAGCTCCAGAGTAGTCTAACATAAACAGTCTTTAATTGTGAGCTCCCAGATGGGTTATTTTGGAAGGGAAGCCTTCAGACGTAGATTGTGTCAAAGCAGAGATGGATGGAGTTCATCCCGTGCTGCCTGTGGCAGGGACCAGTAGTAATCACTACGGGAAGAGGGATACTCCTTGGTATGGCTTCCAGTTCCTAAATCAGTACTTTTAGGATGTTCCTGAGCTATGCCAAGGTCACTGTTTTACTGCTTGTAATCTTAATGCTTTAATATTGTCATTCTTTAAGTGATCTTATTCTTTTGTAGGTTATGTTTGTTAAAAATCTGTTGATCTTAAGGTAAATTTGATAAAGAGCTATGTTGTGTTGAACTTTGATAAACTTAGGTCGAGCATTAGAAGTTTCTAGCAGGCCACAGAATATGGTCTCCAAAGAAAGTAAAGAAACTATGGGAAGAAAACAATTGAATTTCTTTTAAGTTAGTTTTAAAAGTGACACACTTCTTATTGCAATTGTATTTGGGTAAATACTTTATTAAATTTGAAATTTTTTTCCTAGCTTTGTTATTTGTGCTACTAGAGAATGGCTTTACTGAGCGTAGAGTTTTGTTTGAGAGAATATTCTCTAAAGAAAATTGTGCCTTAGAGGATTGTGGCTGGAGCAGTCCCAGACCCATTCTCTACAGTTTAATTGTTCTCAGCTTCTGTTCAAAACAAAACGCCCCAAAAGCGCACATGCACTTCCCTTGTGCTGGTACTTGGGATTCTCATCCTCCTTCCTTACGTAACCAACTCGTGTTTGAAGTGATCTGTTTTCCCCCTGCCCATTGCACCAACTTTCTGGCTCAGGCTAAATGCTGATGTTGTGGTGCTGGTGGGGTTTCCTGTCCTTCACCTGCGTGGTTTCTCACACTTCAGCTGATTTGAGTTATTGGAATCTGTGAACTCTAGGCCATATTTCATGATGTGAAATAAATCAGAAATGAAACTGCAGTGTCCTTCTGCCTCCACTTTTGCCACTACTTCACTCTCAAAATTGACCCTTAGATGTATATCAGAAATCTGATACAAAGAGAACCTCTGGAAGGGAATGGGAGTAATATATACAAAGGTCTAGAAATAGTTACAAGGGAGACTCTTGATTTGCATTTTTACTTCCAAGGGTGGGTAGAATGGCACATACAGAATTGCAGCATTTTTTGTCACGTAACAAATATTCTGGGGTTTGTGGTGATGCAGTACGGGTAACTGAGCCAACAGAGGATTGACTGTAATACCAGGTTATGAGAAAATTATTTCAGCTTCTACCTTGGGCAGAAGTGGGCATATTGTCTAACAACTTTTCTTGAAGCTTCAGGTAAGTTCTTTGGTTTTTTGTGCACAGTGTGCTAAGGATAATAGTTGCTTTTTTGTGGTGAAATGTAGGATTATTATTATTTTTATTAATTTTTAAGTATGCTTACCAAGGAATGGGTGAGGCATTTACATGCCTGTCTGTATACCATATTGCAGTATAGCAGTAAGGTTTGTGGGGAAATGGATGGGTGGGGTAACTCTAAACAGTACACCAGGGAAAGAAGCTGACTCATAAGATTTCCTTCAACATGGAGACAGGCTGGGATCTCAGATTCTAAGCATTAGTATTAACAAGCTTTTCTGCTTATGCTGGATCTCTGAAACCCCTTAAATGCAGCAGTACTATTTAAAAGCAGTTTCTACTTAATGTTTCTGTAGCTGTGTGGTTAAACTGCAGTGAATATTATAATGTACAAGTCACAAAGTATAATGTAGTTTTAGGGGGCTGCAGTGAGCTAGTGGAGCCTCATGGCAGTAGCTGCCCTTCTCTTTGTCCAGCGTGGTGCAGGTGTCTGCTGGAGAAGTAGGCTCTTGAAGAGGCAGAAGGATCAGTAAATTAATTGAATGGCAAGAGAGAAGGCTGCTTAATGAAAGGAATCAGCTGGCATTTGGTGCTAAAGAAACAAGCAGGGCCGTGAACTGCCAGGGATTTAATTGCTTTGAAATTTTCAGAAATTAAAAAGTTATGTCACGTGATTAAGTTCATTTTTATGTAAAAATTTATTCTCCAATTTTATCCTTTTTTTTCTGAATCCATTGAATTTTCTTTTTGTTCACTTCACTGTTCTTCTCTGTTACAGGAGGGAATTTTTATCTTCATGATTTTAATGATTTTCACTTCACTGTTCTTCTGTGTTACAGGAGAGAGTTTTTATCTTCATGATTTTCATTTTTCCCTGAATGAGGTTGCCATTTTTCAAGAGGGGAATTTTTTTCCATTTTAATCTTTAAGTGGGTCACACCACAAATAATTCTGTGATGCAGGGTTGTGAAACTGCTTTTGAATCACATTACAGCTTTTGTGTACTGCAGACTTGATAGAACAAGTTAATAGTGAATTTTCAGGAAGATGCTGGTGTTCAGTGGTGAGTGGGACATGCCGAGTATGAGATGAACATGCCTGTCCTTCGAGGAAACTTGTATGTATGAATGATGTTCCTCACAAAATTATCGCAACAGATCCAAACAGATTATTGATTGCTTTAAGTATTTACTTTGTCAGTAGTTTTACTTCTTACCCGAGAGGCACTTGGTGTAATTCTTTTATCCACATTTTAAAGTTATGTTGAAAGCAATACTGAAAAGGTGTGTTGGAAGTATTTACAGGATAGCAAAAATGCCTTAGACCTGGACTATACTCTTAAATTTTGCCCATCGGTAGTGCCAGTAATTACCATTTACAACCACAGCCATTCTGGTAATGGCATGCTTTGCCATGGAAAGCCTTGGTTATACTGAGCAGTGCATGCTGGAGCTCTGAAATACATTGAGGTGTGGCTCCTGCTCTTTACCAGTCTCATTTCCTTTGGGATAGGAAAGTTTTGCAGGTGAGCTTGTATTAATAAACGGTGCTACTTAGGCCCATATTTTGGATGAGAGGCTGTTGTGTTTCAATTTGTTTAATGTATCAAAAAGAAAAGTAAAGAATTGCTTTGATACAATACTGAAGCTCTGAAAAATGTTTTAATCTAGTGGGAAACCATATTTCCAGAATGAGGATACTGAAAGATGTAGCAAAACACAGCACATGAAAAATGTGCAAGAATTGTTTTAATGAGGAATGCGAGTACTCAATTTAAATAATACACTGAAGGAAATGATGGATGCTGCCCTCGGTCAGCTACACTTGTGCAATTAGAAGTGGTAGGGCCTTTCAGGAAGACGTGCTGTAGCCAGGAATTTGCAGTGATGAGCTGGCAGCAATGTTCAGCTGCCTCCCGGTGGCACCTGGCTACTGTCCTGCCGTGCTGCTGCTGTTCCCGTGTCTGGGGCAGGGCTGCTCTGCTCCCAAACCACACTTACCGAAAGTGCCGGCAGGAACTGCCTGAATACTCTGATAACGGGTGAAATTTCATAATCTTGTACAAGAGGGTTGAATAGCTAATAAGGTGCCTGCTTCTGGCTTTGAAGTACTCATTTTTTTTTTTTCCCAAGGAGCATGGTAGCTTGCATAAAAATGGTTCTTGGATCAAAGGCATGGCTGTCAGTCTTCCTTTGGGATGCTGGGCATGTCTGAGAGTGAGACAGTGCTTTTAAAAATGCATAATTTCTCGATCTGTTTCTGGTTTTATCATTCCAACCAGACTTCACAGTGGTGAATTCTAGCTGAGCTAACAGCCTCTTGTAGCAATTACACCTGAAGAAAACTGATTTATGTTATTGTTTTCAGTACTGGCTTAATGAACCCTGTTAATCCAAGAAGCATACGGCAAAAGAGTGGGTTCTGAGGGAAATCAGGTCTGTCAAGACAAACGTGAGCTCACTGCATTATATTTTTTTAATACCAACGTGCCCCTCTTTAGCAAGATGCAGCATGTTGTCAGTAATAGACTGATAAATTGTCAATTAAAAATCCACATACAGTGAAGCCCCCACTGTTTATTGTGAAACTAGGTATTTTGCCTTTGCAGACTCATTAGTTTATTTAAGTGTATTTGCTTAAGCCATTCTCCTGTGTGTTATTAGCACTGTGGAAGGTAATCGACACATGATATAGTTTCAGGATAGAGGTTGGCAGCCTCCCTCTACCTGGAGGAGGGAGGAGGGGAGAAGCTGGTGTGCCCTTCCCTCCTGACTGCCTCAGCCCTCTCCTCCTCCCTTCCTTGGGCTGGGTCTGGCTCACAGCTCTGGTACCTTGTACTGGTTTGTCTCAAGAACCTCTAAGAATTTTTATTTTTATTTATTGTCTCTCTGTTGGCTTTGTCTCCTGCCATTTTGGTCGGTTCAGTCAGCACGCTGGGCACTCAATTATCAGGCTTCTCAAAATAACTGATGGAAAGTGACCTTGCCCCTCCAGTCCTGCTGTTGATTTGGCTCCAGCCTTACCATGAAGTGCCCTTACGGCGAGATCGGGAGATGAGGGAGCTGATTGACAACTACTTGCTGCTCGAAGGGATGGTTTTTCTACATTCCCTACACTACTCATTGTTTATTTTCCTTTTATGTGTCAGTTTTCTGGTAGCTTCGTGAGTAGCTCAGCTCCTGGATGGGTCAGCTGGCATAAAACAGGGGGAAGGAGTGTGGTGCTGGGAGCAGAGGGGGATTGGGACCTCCCTATCAGCCATGGCCAGCTCCAGGGCCGGCTCACTTGTCTTGCAGAACCTTACCGGTAATTATTTGGCCTTAGTAAAATTATGTTGGTTTTGTTTGATCTGTAGCAGTTTTCATCTTGTGCACGTTAAATGGATGTTCCATGGGCTTTCTCACTAGGCTTGGATTTTTTAACGTGTGCAGTTGCAGCCAGGAAATAGCTGTAGGGTTTTTTCTTCCTCTATTCCTCATTATGAGCTTGCAAAAGCAGTCACCTTAAACTCTTGGTGTGTAAGCAAGGCAGCGTGATGTAGCCGAGGACTTAATATAGTGCAATTAAATGGTGAGGGCCATAATAGAATAAGGATTGAGTTTATTGCACCTGTTTGTTTCACAAAATTGGGAATGTAGGGGTTTTGTACATTTATTAAGTAGCATTTTGCATGGAGGAAAGGTGGTGATGTGCTCTCTGGAGCTGGAATACATGTGAATACTTAAATGATGCTTTATTTATGGATTATACTTCTGTGCAGAGAAAAAAAAGTTTAAACTTTATGTTGTGGTAAATTCATGGTATATCTAAAGTCGAAAGGCTTGAGTTTGCCTTTGTGTCCTTGCTTATGCTGCTAGTATGCCTTTCCATTCAATTTAATGCCTTTCCCTTCTTCCCTTTGAAAGTCTGTGCTGGTGATACTTTGGTGCCAGTAATTCATTTCTCTATGGAGTAACTACACGTCAGTGCAGTCAGGAGTGTAATTGTGCTATTTCTTGTACCAATATTGTTCTGAAAATAGTAATGCAGGCATCTCCGAGTAACAAAAACATACTTCCTACAACAGAATAATAACATTTCTACTAGGAAGTAATGTTTTAAAACCTCTGTGAAGAGGTTTTAAAGAGTGGCACACACTTCTGTTATAGAGGTAGCATCTTTTCTGGCTCTTCAGTTAAAAAAAGCTCAGCTACATGAGAGACCATAGTCCAGGCTAGTGTATTTATTCTTTACAGAATTAAAAATGATTAAAGGAATTTGTTTATCATGCTTCGGTATTTGTTCCTGTAGCTTTTTTTTTCTGCAGGAGGGTTGTCCTCACAGAGAAATGCTGGGTTCTTTTTAACTCAGCAGACACGTTAAAATCGTATGTATGGAATGCATTAGATTTAAATTGGACATTATTGATTGTGTGGTCAATCCAGTGAATAAAAACATACAAAGCCTTATAGATAAAGCAAACTGCATGGATGCATGGTGCATTGACAGAGCTGGAAGTCACATACTATCTGAAACAGTGGGGCTACTATCTCTGGTTATCACAAAAGCCCAAATGTCTCAGTGTGCCTGAGTGTGTCAGTGGAACTTGAATCTCTCCATGTTTGGCTGTGTGCCATATTGTTGTTTGATGGTCCATTGGGATTGATAACATCACTTGAGATTTCTAATTGTGGCTGTGACCCCAGTGCTTTGAGGGCCTTAAATTTTGTTACCTTTGGTATGCTGGAAATATTGGTGAAATAAAATGCATGCCTGAGAAAGCCTGAGGTTCGTATAATATTGTCCATGGTCTCTTAACAAATGGATGAAAGTGAGGTCTCTGGGAGGGGAAGATAAAGCAAAGCAACCCAGCAGAGCACAGAGCTGTCCATGTACTTGTTGCAATTTAACTGCAGGAATCCTATGATCCTTTGTTTAGCCACAATCAGTGTTTTATCCTGAATTTGCAAGGCAACCAGGTGCTAGTATTGTGAATCAGTTATCATTTGACATGATGTAAGGCCTATTCTTATTTACAGAAAATGTCATTTGATGTTGTTCCCTTTTTTTCTTGTGTTGCAGATGTGGGTGGTGGCAGCTCTTTCCGATCCCACACAGATGTTGTCATTGTCCATTGTGCACAGAGTGCTGCTGGGGGTAGTTTTGCTGGGCTGAAAAAGGAACAGCCTGTCTATGTTCTCCTGCATGAAGTACAGCTTTGAGAGACAAAGGACTGCTCCTGCCTTTTTTTCTTTTTTTTTGGCAGGATGTGGCACAGGTTTTTCAGTAACAGAATTTTGCTTCAGGGTTTGTGGGATCTTCAGTCTTGAGGCCCCAGACAATGTTCCCTGCAGTGCCACTGCATTCCTTCCAGTAATAAAATTGAAATGGCATAAACAGTGTATTTATTCCATTTTATATAATGGAAAGAGATACCTTGAAGCAAAATGTCACCTTCAGTAATCAAGGATGTAGATTTCCTTCTTAGTGGTGCTGACAGTCATTCCTGATTTTTCTAAATTGCTTATAAGGGATTCACAGCGGAACTTACCTGGACTGGGAGAAAATGTTTAGTATTGATTATTTTCTACTAGATACGCTAGTACATAGAGAAGCTTGTGTATGACTTGAGTGTGCATGTATGTGTATCTGATTTACGCAGAACCTGGAAGGGTTCATGAATAAATCAAAGCTATAGACTATTGTTGATTTAAAGAAAAAATTGAACACTGTCTAGAGGCAACTCAAGTTTTGCAAACCTAGACACTGGGCACACATGAGGACAGTTGTTTATCATTATCGTATGTTTCCACAGGTTATGTGTTGTCCATGTAGTCTTTCAGACTTTAGAAGTAGCGTAGTTCTGATCCAGAAAATGAGTGTGCAGAGCTGTTTCCTTTAGTTTGATTTATTTTCTTTGTATATTGCTGTCATACCAGATTTTGTGGTTCCATATGTTTTTGTTCTCTCACCTGTTTTGATTCCTAGTGGATTTGCTTCTGCTTTAACGCATAATCCGAGGAATTAAGACTGGCAATTTCTTGAGCCAGTCCTTCTGTGTTACATGGGTATAGCCATCTTCCAGAATGAATAGAAAGAGTAGTTGTTAAATACTATTATTATCTGTGATGATATACGAACATGAAAAATCCAGATTTGGTTTTAGGGCTCATCTTAATTTGGCAGAAGTAGTAATCAAAGGGAGAGATAAAGAGAACATTTAAAATGTTGCTGTGATGCTCAAGGTGTGTCATGTATGTTGTGGTGAAATTGTGCTTATTTTCACACTGTCTCTTTCTAGGAAAAAAAATCCTGTGTGAAAATACCATAATTTTCCTTAAATATTGTTTTAAATGCCATTGTATTTTCATTAAGTAACTGTAAGTAGTGGTGCTTTTCTTAGTTGGAGGTTTCTGTTCCACTAGATGTGATAAAGTTTGAGGCATAAAATTCTCTTGTCTAAGGAATGACCTGTGGGCACTTTTTGATCTCCTTTTATCTCCTGCATTTGTAATTTCAGTGCTACAGCCCCTTCTTTGTGCAGATTGTGAATGAGCGATTACTATAATGACACATACTACAAAATCAACACAAAGTCCTTGTGATCTGTTAAAGAATGGAAATGGCTGGTGGAAGGTCTTGTTTCAACCTTCCTGCTGATACTTTTGTCTGAAAGCAATCTAGTTAAAAACTACCTACCTTATGCTTTGTTTCAGATGGGTTAAATCTGTTGCAGGCATGGAACAGTGAAAGTATGATTTCTGTAACTGGTTACCTGAACTCTTTATTTATGGAAATTTACTTAGCTAAAGATCCAAGTTCTTCTGTTCTTACCCTTTAAATTGTTGCCCTTGGGCCAGCCAAACTTACATGTTTTAAAAATAAAAATAACTCAAAAATAGCATTACATTGGGATTTTTAATCCCTGATTAAAACTCTATTGAATAAGATCAGGAGTAACATTTTGGAGTTCCTGGGGGATGAGCTGGTATTTTAATCAAGGAGCAAAGTGCATCATGTCAGATAAGAAACTTTAACATGTACTGGTTATAGTTGGCTTGTTACTAACTAGACAGACATTGCAGGGAGATAGAAATTCAACTTTCAGGGTAATACCCCTTCTTTGGAATGACAATGCAGGCTCTGCTCTGCTCTGCCAGCTTCAGCTGTCTTTTGTGTCTAGCAGAAGTAGCACTGTCAGCGTTTTTAATGGAGGATTTCCTGTTCTCTTCTGTCTAGATTAGAGTTGTAGAAGCATACTTTATGGAATTCACTTGTAAGAAGGTTTTATTATTGTTTAAATGTTGGTGTATGTGTTTAGTAACAAAAGCTTCAGTACACTCATTGATTCCAGTAGTACCTTTGTATTTTGTACGCAGAAGAGGGTGTATGTATGTGTGTGTGTAAAAGTAAATACATGTAAATATACAGNTTTTATCTTTTTGAGAAAGATACACATCAGGTGTTGATTTTAATGTTTTCAGGTGCTGTATATATGCCTGCTAGGTGACGAATTTTATTTCCCAAAAATGTGTGACAGTGAGACTGTATTTCAGTATTATTACTGATACGGAAATGCCAGGACATGCCAGGTGTTTTGACACAAATAGGCTGCTGTCTGTAGCCTCGCCTGCTTCGTGTTTGTAGGTCCTGCACTAAGGTGCAGACTTTGGGTTCTGCTTTGCATTTGCAAATTCATAATGGAGTGGATCTGGGTAAAAGCAGGTACCTGGACAGTGTTTGCAGAGCCCCTGAGACACGAGGAGCTGTGTGTCAAACACCTCATGTCAGATGGCATTTTGCTTGACAGCATTAATTGGAATAATTGATCCTTGTAAGTCTTGCCCATATGGGGCATGTGTGCAGTATGTGGCTTTGGATATAATTAATGTACTCTTTAATTTGCTCCTGAAGCATAAGATGATGATCTTAATGTGAGTTCTTAGATTCTGTATCTTGTGTTTTAAAAGAATTAGAAATACAAGAATTTAAGTTTGTCATGGCAAGCTCTAGTTCACCTGTCAAGATGTATGAATACTTTCCTACTCTCTCTTGATCTTTGTGTTACACAGAGCTCAAGTTTCTATTTTTGATGTACTTTCTTTCTCCTTTTCCAGGTGAAGCAGGAGCCACAGAAGGAAGACCTTGTGGTTCGCAATCATGCCATTCCCCTTTGGCAAGTCCCACAAGTCTCCTGCAGACATAGTGAAAAACTTGAAGGAGAGCATGGCAGTTCTAGAAAAACAAGACATCTCTGACAAAAAGGCAGAAAAGGTACAGTTGTGATGTTCCAGCTGATAAACTGTATTTGGAAGTGGGGGGAAGGGCGAATTTACAGCTGTTAAAACTGAATCAATTAGGAATTATTTTGGGGGTTTATACTCTGATTAAGAGTAAATTATGTACCTTTGAACAGGTGCGTGTCTTGTTGGTTGGCTTATGCCACTGGCAGCTGATAATGATATTTAAAATAATTTGATTTGGGGCTGTAGGACATTGCATTCTTTCAATAAGCAGCTCACAGCTGTACAGTGTTCTGGTGCTTGTGACCACCACAGTGCTTTCACTACTGCACAAGTAGTTCTGTCCCTACTTGTCCATGCAAATCTTTACAGAGCAGAGTATCTCTTACTGAAGCTGAAGAGCTTTTTATCTTCATGGATGTCAGTAGAGAATATATTTTGGCTTTGTTCCCTCTTCTTCAGCCCACAGTAAGATGTGAAAAGTTCCTGTGCTAGTGCAGTTTCCTTTAGATGGATGTCTTGCAGCTTCAGGATCTGTACCTGTCCACACGTATTGACTTCTCAACTGGCACTCTTGATTTTATAGCTTTACAAGAACTGCCCTCAAAGTTCCACCTGTGTGCAGCTGCATCCCACCTACTGAGCTGTGTGGCAGAGGTTTAGATGAACACCCTCCTTGGAGCCTCTCCCAGCATTATTTAACTATTATATGCCATTCTTGGCATCCAGAGAGTCCCATATAGGAGTTAGTCACAGTCTTTTCATGTTCACCTATATTTTTAAGTAGTGTGGGCAGCTCCTCTACATTTAGTTTCACCTAGATTTGGCACTACTACTTTTAAGGGTCTTAATGAAATTGCCATCTTAGTTCTGATTTTCTTTAATAATTAGCATCTTCTACCCCATTGCCACCATGTGGTATGTTCCAGGTGTCTTGCACTGTACCACAGTACTTTTCTCTGATGCTTTTTCTCTCCTGCTGGACAGAAAAATGTTACGGTCTGTTATGCAGGCTTGCGTGAAGGCTGGAAGGATTTTCATTTGCTGCGGCTTTTATTCTTTCTCTGAAAGAGACTTCTGTCAGGAGAGGAGGGATAGGTGCATTCTGGAGAGTCTCTGATGAGACTTGGCACTGCCTCCTTTATCTTGGCCTCATTATTAGTTCCTGGAGATGTGGCTTGATCTTAAAATCCGTGCTCCTTTGTGTCAACTCTTTTTGCTTAGACCCTTAATGGGGAACAGACCAGATCATCCCGTTGTGTGGAGCTGTGTCCTGTAGCACATGCCTGTGTTCCTGATGCTGTAGCCGAAGGTTGTTATGTATCATTTTTTCTTGCTGGCCTTTAGTCCCACACCTCCATCTTTCTGAAAGACCTCATTTATGTGAGGCTGCCGCTCTGACAATGTGCTAAGCCTGTGGAGTGGTTTTTCCTGTGTCATACAGAAAGTAACATGCTGTGCTTGCAGGAGCATAAAGGCAGCCCACATTCACTAATTTAAGTGTGAGGAGGGCTAAATCCTGACATTCAGGGGATTGAGCTTGGGTATGGTAGTGCTGTTGCCTGTTACCCTTGCTATTTACGAAGGAGACCAGCTGATGAATCTGAACATTGACACCACCAGTGTCCACATCTCCATGCAGAGACTCATCAGGAAGTATTTGTTTCCTTGGCAAGCCAAGACTTCAGGAAGGTGACTGGTTGTGACTGTTTAGCCCGGGTGGTTTGCTGGTTTGATAGAGAAAGGTCTTCAATATCTTATGGACCAGTCGTCAGATCTTTGAGGGCGCAGCTCTGAGTAGATACCCTGAATTCGTGCCCTCTTCCTGTCCAGTCTGTAGAAATGACTGGAGTGAATCTGGAGTTAAAGGTCAGCAGAGGTCTGAGCAGTAGCCATTATTAGAAAAGAACAAACATTTCTTCATGCCCATATCTCAGTATTTAGGCATCATTTTCTCTTTCATTAACCCTTTTATTATGATGATCCTTTCCGCAATGTAACTTTTCAGCCTCCTTTGGAGAGGAATTCCGTGCTGATGGCGGGGTGAGTTCTGTGGCTAGCAGTGGAACAGAAATAGAAAAACTCACTCTACATAAAGCACAAAAATTGCTGCCTGGTCCTAAAAAGGGAGAAGGATGCAAAAGTTGTTCTTGTTTTTATGACTTCATTTTATTAGTGATTAGACTTGTATAAAACGCGGTGTGTCTCAGTATTTTTGTCATTGTGGCTGTTTGATCCAGGGTGTGCTTTTGTAGCCTGTCTCATATCAGTGGTGTAATTTCAGTGCTTGGGCAGCATACTACATACTCAGTGTTGGTTACTGTTTGAGGTAAAAGTACCCATTTGGGTTAAGGGACTACCTACTTTTCTTACACTCTTTTGTTTCTTAGAGTTTGCTACTACATGAAGAATGCTCTTTAACAATTTTGTAGCACAATTTGAAATACCGATTGATAAGAAAATTGGACAATTTTCCCTTGAAGTTATAAGTGTAATTAATTATGTTTGAATAGAATTCCTCATTTTTTTCTGTACTTAGGCTGAAATTTAAAACCTTTAATGTTTTTTGAGAGGAAACAAAAAATCAAAGGAGGTAATAAAGATTTAAAAATCCTGGACGTTGTGTGTTGTCCATTCTTTGTAATCAAAATGGAAGATATTCTTCAAAGTAAAAGATGTAAAACAATAGTAATGTCGTGTTCAATTATGAAACATTTTGCCCTGTAATACTGGAAAATTTGTTTTAAAAAAATTTGTTTTAAAAAAATCTGAAATTCATTCAAATCCTAGTTACATGTTAATCTACTTTCTGAGCTCTGTGAAGACTGGAGAAAAATTAACCAGCTAGTTCTCCAGGTCATTTGAAATGTCCTTTAAGCATGTGGTGCTTGTTTAGGAGCAGCTGTGGGAGCTGAGCTGTGGGAGCTGGGCCGAGGCTCATTGCCCCCATCTATCTGCCTCGTGTGCCCCAGCTCTGGTGCTTGCTGGCTGCAGTGCTGGGCTTGGCACAGAGGTCATGGCTTGCTGTCTGTCAGCATTTTGGAAGGGAAATGAGATGACAAGTGCTTTATAACTGAAAATGTGTTCTTCATATATGCTGTTAGTTCTACATTACTTGTGTTCTCTCAGAAAGGGGGGCGAAAGGGAAAGAAACCTTCTTTCCTATAAGCAGGACCTACACTTGATCTAGTCCATTAGTAAGTCTTTATTCATATACATCTCTTCCTCCTCTTTGGCTGATACCAGCATTTTTTTCATACTACCAGTTCTCTTGGTGTGTGGCACACATTTACTGTCGTGCAGGTAAATATTTACCCATGTAATCAAGTTGTTCTTCCATACCCTCTGACCTTGGGTTAACCTGGTCACAGCAGCTCCCTTTGGGCTGCTGGGTGATTGTTGGAGCCCTGTGGTTATCCCAGGCAGGCTGGCCCTTGCACGCGTGGTTGGCCTCTCTCCTTTACGTCACCGCTGTGTGTGATGGCAGCACGCTGAGTAATGGGGCTGGACCATGAGCTGCTTTGGCTCAGCTGTCCCAGGGTGATGCTGTGCCATGTTGCCATAGGTCAGATTTCATTCAGGGAGTTAATGCTGTCATTTACAAAGCAGTAAAATAGTACATTTGTAATGCATGTGTGTACGATTAATCTGTGGTTGAAAGAAGGCTAAAGGTTAAGTAATCTGCCTGGCCTCCAGTGTGGGGCTGTTACTCAAGGGGTAAAAGATGAGGCTTCTTCATGAAGTAGCAGGTGAGAGGACATGCTTCTCTTCTAATTGAACTTAGCTCTTCTGTGCAACCTCTGTGCTAAATGTTTACTGGAAAATCATACAATCATTTTTGGCCTTTAAATGTACTACTGCACTGATGTAGTTACTAATACATTCATGGAATTGTGTGTTTTTGTAAGCATTTTGAAATCCAGCCAATTTAAACAGTTATTAAAATGATGCTTTTTACTTGTGACAGATACTGCTCTAGACTGGTAAAATTATTCACCCAGTACAGGCTCAAAGCTATCTGGTTTATCTTTTTGATGGATGTTTTCATTAATAGTGCAGTTTCTGTAACTGCATTATCCATGTGTAGAGACCCCCAGCCACTGGGGTTCCCTAGGCCTGGAGACTGCCAAGCTCATTGGAAATATTTCAGGACTGGCCATGTGTTCTTTATCTTTTTCTACTGTTCATAAACCCCAGATAATCCAGCTGTACAATTCTAGATAGAGTATTCGAGGTTTGCACTGCTTACCATTTAAGGAAATACTAAATTTTAGGGTCTCTCACTGATATTTCCAGAGACTGGAATAAACCATAGCTATAAAGACGTACAGCTGTTCTGGTGTTACAATCCTATGTATGACTTCATGGTGTCTGCTTTTGTTTTTAAATAGTATCTTCCTGTCTTTCATAAACATAGAGAAGTAAGTACTTTGTTTCTTTTCCTTGCTTTACATTTAACTTTCATAGTGTGGCTTGTCCTCAGATGGTATTGATTTTCTGGCACCATTGAATTTCATATATGACTTGCCATGAAAATTTTCTCTAAAATTCAGGTTGCTCCTTCTCAGTGTTGAGAGCATATAAATACAGATGTTAATATTTATAAGATATAAATTTTAACATATAAAATATATACTTAGAGACTATAAAATATATAGAGTTCAGATATTCTGTACATATAAAATACACCCTGGTCATATATTGCACTGGGATATATTTTATGTATTTATACATATGGTGTCTGATTGTTACTTCCACTTTTGATCATGGTTTTTTAGATGAACTTTTGTGTATTTTGATCTCTCTCTAGAGATTTTTTTCCTCTTAAAAGAAGGCAGTGCATTAGATCTCAGCATTAGATCTCTTTAGATCTCAGTATTGTCGAAAATCTTGTAAGAAATGCTAGCCAACTTTCTCTTATCTTTCATGATTTTATATTTTTTTAGTAGCTTTTACTTGGCTCTTCACACCAATATTTAATGTCGCATTATATTTTTCAGTGTAACTATCTAAATTCCATTCTGCATCTGAAATGGCAAAAATAGGTCTGCACATCTTGTATTTGGAATATGTTTGAGAGTTCAAGGAATATACAAGAGTAGGGAGGTTCTAGAAATTTGTAGAAGTTTGTTTGTAGTCCTTTTGATACTGAATTTTAGAGTAGAAGAGAAGAAATGTGAGGATGTTACATTTTATGAAAGTGTAGTGCATCGAAAAACCTTGGTTACTGGTATAATACTTTAGAAAACCTCAAACTTCTGTTTACAGAAGATGCCCAGAAATGATAGCTGGAGTGATGCAAGGCAGGCTCTTTGATGATGCAGATGGTCCGACACTGGTACAGGTTGCCTTGAGAGGTATGGGAGTGTCCATCCATGGAGCTGTTTGGAGCATGGCTGGCCATCAGCCTGGTCAGCTTGGCAAGACTGAGGCTGGCCCTGCCTCGAGCAGCTGGTTGCATCCTGATGGCCTCCTGAGGTACCTTCCATCCTAAGCTGTTCTGCTTCTTAGCAATGTGGTTTAGTGGCAGACTTGAGCTTCAGGGTCTTTTCCAACCTCAGTGATTCAATGATTCTGTGTCTCTAACCACTACTTCCCACTAAAGCTTCATGCTGTGCCCAGTTCCAGTGAAGCACATTCAGATGGTCTTGACAGCTTTGAAGAGCACTGAAGTCCTGCTGTCTGCTATTGAAGTTCCCGAGTTGTATGTTCATGTTGGGCTAGAAGGCTTTTTGGTTTTTTAGAGCCCTCAGTGTTTGGATATGCTGCATTGTTTTCTGCCTGGTTTGCAGGCATTCCGTTACTGGTGTCTATCTCGGGCTGGTGGTGAGGGAGAGCCCTTAAGCGCAGTTACTGAAGTTTTGGGTTTGGGAGGCTTGTTCTGTTTCCTGGGGTTTTGGTATGAGAAATTCTCCACTCGCATTCTTAATTACAGGCATGCCCTTGATACTGCCATCATTTTAGCTAAAATAGGCAGTTACTTGAAGTTCTGCCTTTCTTCCTCTTTCATCTTGCTTTCTGCATTAGTGTGCAGGGACGGACTTTGCTTCCTCTTTTCTTGGTAGCCGTGCATCAAAGATATCTCTTCATATCTCCATGTTTGACAGATGTTCCTGTTTTTCTCCTACTAAAACACTGTTTCTTCTGAATTACAGAGAACAATTGTGTGGTGTCATGCTGCTCCAGTACGGTGAGCTGGTGTTCCCATTTCATGTCTTCAGGAGCTGGCATGAATCTAAGTAGTCTTACTGAGCACCTGCTTCTTGCTGTCTTACTAACAGTGCACAGAAAATCCTTTGGAATTTTGATTGAGGAGGAGACGACTGGGACTAGGAACTGAAGTTAGCAGGAAGAGGGAGGCAGCAGGGAGTGGAAAGTTGTGGAAGAGCTAAAAATGATATGGAGCCTCCTTGAAGGTCATGGAGTCCTTCCTTGCATACCTAGCAAAGCTGGAATGGCTTTAGCTTGAAAAGTGCACAGGTCATGCTGATCTTAAGCCTCTCTAGATAAAAAGCACAAATGTGGAATCTTTTTACATACCCTTTATAAGACTGGCAATACCCAGAAAGAGGCAATTTCTTTCACTTAATTTTCCGTGAGCTATCAATCATAAATACTTTACATTAAAGTGTATGCATAGTTCCTTGGCAGGTTCATCTAATTACTAAAAATCAGTGCACTTACAAACCATTCAGCTGTTTTAGGCACGTGAAGAACCATTATAATTAAACCATCTGTGATGATCATTTTCGGCATTTTGCCCCCGAGCTCAGTAAACATATATATTGAAAGGAGTAGTTCTTTTTTTGGTCCAATACAAGTGTGTTTTAAGATTCAGAAGTGGGTGTTTAGAAGTATTCTTGTTGATTTATATTTTTTTGGTTTTACTTGTGAGATAACTGTGTTTCCACTGCTGAATGCTGTTCCAGCTCATCATTGCAACTTAGGAATTCCTCACAGGTGACAAGCCAGGCCTGTCTGTCTTCTGTCAGGTGGACTTCAAACAGGGAAGGATTTTAGACCTTTGTCTCCTGTGTTCTTTTGAGCGTACCTCTTTCTGGGTCTGTTGGCCATGTTGTTCTTCTATGCTGAGTTAAGCTGAAAATTAAAGTTGGTTCTCCTTGAGGTTTTTTTTGTTGGAAAGACTTCACCCACAGTAACTGGAATAGGAGCCTGGTATATGACAAAACCTGATGTGTGCAAAATGTACAGGAGGGATGCATTTGGTCTCTCTGAGCAGTTCACTAGGGACAGGCATGAGGCTCCGTGTCATGTTTTCCAGTCTGATCCTGTGTAACTGTTTTACAGAATGGAAATTTTGTCAGGTTCTTTTCATCCTATTGCTGTTCTTTAGGGGATTTTTGAATGGGAAGTTAAAAGGCAGTAAAAAGTAAGAGATTTTTACCTTTGGTAACTGAATTGCGTATGTCTTGCCTCGGCTTTTCATTGTTTGGGTTGTTTTTTTTTTTAATGCCAGTCTCATAACAGTCTTATTTGCAGAAAGAATATCTATTGTTTTTTTAACAGATTGTCATTTCCTGATTATTCCCCCCCGCAATGGAAGTTTGCAGATGTTAAGAATAAAGGAGTGTGCAGTTAAAAAGACAAACGGCATTGTGCTCTAACTGTATTGTTTTCCCATTTTCTTTAGGCGACGGAGGAGGTCTCAAAAAACCTTGTGGCCATGAAAGAAATCTTGTATGGCACAAACGAAAAAGAACCCCAAACAGAAGCCGTGGCACAGCTTGCTCAGGAGCTGTACAACAGTGGTCTTCTTAGTACCCTAGTAGCTGACTTGCAGCTAATTGATTTTGAGGTAAGAAAGGAGGTTTGACATTGCTTATATTCTGTATGTTAAAATAAACACATGTGAATTCCTACCACTTTAATTGATTAAGATGTTTCCGTCTTGAGCTTTTATTTTGTGGTTATGACAAATCCATTAGAAAGAGAACTCACTGTTCCAAACTGCATAGAAGATTGAGCAACTATAGAATATGAAATCTGTGAATTTAGGCATATAAACAACACAAATTTGAAGTAGATAAACCTCTAATCTGGTGTTAGAGTTCTGTTAAAATTATGGAATAGTTCTTAATTGTTGTGTACACAGAAGGGTCAATCTCTTAGCAGTAATACTGTAGTGAACACAAACCTTAATACTACAAGACATATCTATATGTTCATCTTGCTACATAAAATTACTAGGAAAAGTAATAAAATTATTGTAACATTTATGAAGAAGTTTGAACATATAATTTAAAGGTGTTAGTTTTTTAATAGTCCAGTATTTCTCTCTCTTTATAGAAAGAAGTGATGCAACCTCTTTGCTTTTCCTTATCTTTTTTCTGTTTATTAAAGAAAAACCCCCAAGTTTTTATTGATCAGTTCAAAATAGCAATACTTATTTATATTTAAAGGTATCTCTATACAAGCCTCTGTGGCATTTGTCACCACATCACATGGAATAATTTACCTTCCCAGCACCATAGTGAAAAATCCTATTTAGTTATAAGATGTTGCAGTACAATTGGATTTTTCTCTTTTCCCTGAGGTCTCACAAGAAGCGTGTGGTTGTCTAGGAAAGGAGCCAAACCCCATGTATCTCACTCCACAGCTTCCACCATAAAGACCATCCCACTTAAGATTGCTTAAAAATGGGATTGTTCGTAAACAAGTTGCTCACAATACAAACACAGCAGTTTAAAGTCCTATTGTAGTTTGACATTCCAAAAACAATGGCTTTCTTCCCTGTTCTTTCTTCTCTCCCCTCCACCCCACCCATAACTCCCTCTGATTTGTGTTTAATTGTAATACAGTGGTATTTTTTCCCTACCCGCACAACTGTTTATACCAGACATAAAACATTCAGGTTGTTAAATAAGCAAGGAGACCTGGGGAAACTGAGAGGGAATGCTGAAATGTGATGGCCTTTAATTGCTGAAGAAAGGAAATCATGAAACGTCATCTGGATTCTGCTGACCTCTAGATTGATATCAGCGTGGTGTTTACTCAGCCCAGTTATTAGGAAAGGAAACCTTCATTATCTCCTGGTAATGAAGAATGATAACGATTTGCACAGGCTTGCTGTCATTAAGGACAACTATGCTTTTTATTCTAAGGGGACATGGAAAGATTGTGAGTTGTTTCCTGCCTGTGGCTCTTCTGCTGCTTTGTTTCACGAGGATGTGATGGTTCCCCTTGGAGAGAGGACAAGTCATTCACTGCTTTCTAGGCTGGACCACATCTGCTTTTTATGGATGGGAGCTGGCAGACTGTCCAGCAATTGTTGCTGTCTAGAATGAATGTGAACACACCTGTGTTCCAGATGTGCTCCAGCTTCCCAGCTGTTACAAAGCCAATCAGATGATGCCTTTGATATCCCAAGTGTCTGTGTGGGTTCTCTGCATTTGAAATTATTTTTCCATTACTGATGGAAATACATGTTTGATTTTCTGGTGGTTTTTAAATTTGAAGAGTGGGTCTAGAATTTTTTCTTTCTGGTGTCCCACCATAGCTGGAGGTTATGCAGTGACAAAACTAAACTTATTTTTCCTTTCAGTCTCACTTCTGAAGAAGGTTTCCGTGTAGAACAGGAATAGGCAGCTTATTAATAGACAGGGACTGTTCATTGTGACTCTTTAACTGTCTCAAATGTACTTGAATCTGAATTGCTATGGTAAAAACAACCCATAGAAAAGTAAGAAGTAAAAACTAGGAAAAAAATGAATTTGATGTTTTAATGAAGAAAACTGTAATTGTCTAGCCCTTGCTGTATGCCTAAGTCTGTTTAAAGTGTTGCCCTTCTCTAGAAGCTTGATTTCCAATAAAGCAGTCAACACAACCGTCTCCTTACCAGTCTTAACACTTACCAGTTATCTCCTTGCTGATTTGCACTGAAAGAGCTGGTATCCCTGGTGAAATTGGGTTTTTTGTTCTGTTGGTTTGGGATTTTTTAAATTAAGAATCAAAAAAAACCCAAAATAAAACTGTCTTTTGCTCAGGGGAGCTGAATCTTCAGCTGAGAAGACAATACAAGCACAGTGTCCCTCTCACCTCTGGCCGCCGTGACTGTTGGCACAGGGTCCGGGGCCTGTTTGCCGTTGTTAGGCCATGAGGTCACTTGGCAGGACACCCCTGTGACAGAACCTCGCTGTGGGATTGCTGTGTGCCACTGGCAGCCCAGGGATGGGCACAAGAAGGAAATGCTGTTCTTGCTGGGGAATCCAAGGCAAACGCCGCGATGCAGCGCAGAACTGGCAGCGGCGGTGAATGGGAGTTGATGACTATATTATGTGGAGTTTGAGTAAAGCAATTTCTGCAAACACTGCTCTACTCATTTCAGAACAAAGGTTCTGGTGTTGCTTTGGGCTGGCTTTCAATGGAATTGTAATTGAGAAAACAAGCGTTTACAAACAATCCCTTATATCCTGAAAACAACACTCCAACAAAACTGTCTGTGGTAATTCACAAACATGCCATTTGTAAAACTACAGTCCTCCTACGTTTTCATAAACATTCCATTTTTTCTCATGCAGTCTTTTTTACACTGATTAGAAAATGGAAAGAATTTTAAATAATTGATGTTGTTTTTAAAATTCTTGCTAGTTAAATACGCCCTGCATTTTACTCAAAAGCTTCCTGGTGTTACTCAGGAGATTTACGGTACAGCTAGAGCTTGTCAAGAAACGTTACATACATACAGGTTTGGTGTAAAATGTTCAGGGAAACCTGTAGGTGGAGTTGCTTAACAGGCCTTTATTTGCAGGTCCGAGCTTAGTACAAGTTGGCCTGGTCTTTTTCTGGAATAGATCTGATAACACATAATCCTGAATGTGTCTTTGTGCAGTCCAGAATGGACAGCTACTTGCAGAAATCCGGCTTTTAAATGGTGCGTGTGAATGACAGTGAAAAGTGCTTATGTTTATAATCAGCTTTTTGTTAGATGTCCGTACCAGCTTGTCATCTTCAGCTATGGTCTGACAGAAGAAATAAATAGGAGATGTGTATTTATTCAACAAAGAACATTTCCAGTTCCTTTTACACTGTCTGGTGCTATACGTGTGCATTTTTTTTGGCGTATAATTTGTGCTGAATTCCGGCATCCTGGTCTTATTTATACTTTTTCCTGTGCACTGAAAAATGTGAGACTTGCATTCTAGGTCAGTGGATGATTTCTGTGTGTATTTTTCATTTATTTATTTATTCCACTTTCATAAGTTGCAGTTCTAAGTTGGATGTTAGCACTGCAGTTGGAGATGGTTTGCACACTCTTAGTGGTGGCATTGTGTGTCCCTAGACAAGGGGAGAGGATAATGGAATGTTGAAGAAACACACTTCCAGGCAAGAGCACGGTTAAAAACTGTTACGCTGTTAGTAAAAACAAATATCAAATAAGCCCAAGAGATTGATGCTGCATAGAAGTATCTGATGAAACATCAACTGGCTTTACTTCTGAATGTAAATTACCCATGATCTGGCTGCAACGTGATGTAGTGTTTTGAGTGCATTAGAATATTTGAAATGGGCATAAAGAAACAGAATATTGAATCTGTTCGAGATCAGAGTATGGAGGCTGACGTATGACTGCATGAGGTGATGATAATGTTTAATTGTTAACTTGCCTGTGGACTTCAGTATGATGTGTTTAACTGCTGATGTTTTTGACAGGGCAAGAAAGATGTTGCGCAAATTTTCAACAACATTCTCAGAAGACAAATTGGTACAAGAACTCCCACAGTTGAATACATCTGCACTCAACAGAATATCTTATTCATGCTATTAAAAGGGTATGTGCACTGTGAAGCATAAATATGTTTTTACATGAAGTAAGGGATTTTTAAATGCATGGAGAAGCAGTGAGTTCTGACATGTTTGTTCTTCCTTTGCAATATGCTTGATTTTATTTTCTTTTTCCTTGGTTTTGGGGTCTGTAATTCCCCTAAGGAAAGGACAATTTCGGTAATAGAACACCAACCATCTACTTTTGCATGAACTATAACTGAAAATTGATAACTGTTAGTAATCTGAAATACTCTAACTGAGCTAGTAAGATGTTTTCCTTTCAGTATACTATTTGAACCTATTTAAACTATTCTCTTGTGAACTTACTCATCAAGAGTTGAAGGCTGTTCTTTTTCCTTTTAACCACAGTATTTTCCAGTTTGCTGGCCTGTCTTAGTATGGTCTTAGACTTCTTATTCATAGTGATTTATATTCCTGTATTGACACAAACACACCAACGCAAACCTGACCAAAAAAAAGAACGATCTGTGGCATATTGTGCATGCCAGACAACTGTTTCTTCCTCTCTTCTTGCAGTATCTGGTGTGCTGGATATTGGAGGGTCATGCCATACTGAGTACATGGCTGGGCATGTAGAGCTGCAGCTCTCAAACCTGAAAGCAGAAAATAATTGCTTGCATTTCTAGTAACATTAATTAAGAAAGTTCTGAAAATTTCGATTCCACTGTCTTATTTTGGCACAGAAAAGCTCACAAACATTAATAAACAATTAAGAAAATACAGCCATTTATAGTTCTGGCTACAGCTGCTGGGTAAGCTTGCTGTAGTTGAGGAGTACTTATTCCACCTACTGGGATAACTAAAGGTTGTATGAAAGGGCCACTCATCTCTGTGGGATTCTTGCCTGTTGGTAGCATTGAGATGGGGAGGATAGTCAGGTGTATTTTTAGCATATAAACAGGAAGCTTAATTGTGTTTTTCCTCATCCTTCATCCTCATTCAGAGCAGTCATCAGAGGTGCTGACTGAGCTGCCAGTGCAGGGCACCTTGGGCTGTTTTATTGTAACCTCCGGGTTTGCCTGATCCTGGCCGTTTGTGTAAGCCCCTGGAAAATGTATCATACAAGAAACTTTCTCTGTGGAGAAAGCAGGAGTCTCGCATCTCATGCTGACTCCAAAGTTTCATGCTGACTCCAAAGTTTAGCACCAGAAGCAGTATGGAATACTTACTTCAAATCATATGAACATAAGGTCTACACTTGTCTGCCAGAACAGCTGCTTTCCCCGCCCCCCGCATTACAGTCCTGAGCGACTGTAATTTCAGTTAAATGTTGGAGGGACAAAAAAAATATTAATTGTGGCATAATGCAAATGAAATTATCGATTCAGTGCTTCTTCAAAATAATTTCCAAAAGAAGGCAGAGATATTTGAGGTGCAGAGAGATAAAACTGCTTTTTCAGCATGTTCTCATTGATAAGTGGTTGAATGAGGGCCACAACACACTGGTGCTCACTGTGTTGTCACTCTTCAGAAAGCTTTATTCTCACAGGGATTATTGAAACTCATATTTATAAGTCAGGATGTTTGATATGGGCATTTAGGAACTTACATTTTATATCTGGTATCTAACTGAGACAAATTTATGCAAATTTAAACTGTGGCATGAATTGCAAAAAGTTCAGTAAATTTAAAATCTCCATTACAGGTTGAACTGGAGAGTATTGCAGGATTTAATGAAAATTATTTCATAAGGGAATGTTTTTGTGGGGTAATATAGTTAATGCTCAGTATGCACAATGATGATTTTCTCCTAAAATCTTGGGGAATTTCAGTTAGCTTCCGGTGGTTTAGGAGGGAGAGTTCTGGAGGTGTGAGGCAGGAAGGCATGTGAGAGGCTCTGGCTGCTGCAGAAGCTGGGACCCCATGATGTGCAGAGCAACCAGTGATGCTGAAAAATGGTTTAATGAAAGAGAAGATCTGAATTTACGTCCAGTATTATTAACCCCTCATGCTCATATGGAAAGTTTTATGTAAATTGCTGTCACGTTTAGCAAGCAGCTTTCAAGACAAATCATTTACTGCTTTTCCAGCTGTCTGCAATCCCACAAATATGGAACAAGAAAACTGATTTTGAGAACAAAGAAAGTATTTTTATTTAGTCTTGTTTCCCAGTTTGTGAAAATCATTTGAATTGGCTATAATTGTAACTGGCAGCTATTTCAATAGTATTTTGTAGAAATATTTAAAAGTGGAGTTTATTGCAGGAATAAGTACCTCTAATTTGTATGGGTTTCTTTACTTGATAGTACTGAACACTGTAATTAGCAATGTGGTGCTGCAGTGCTAACTTGTGAAAGTTTATAAATTTATAAATAATGTTTGTTGGGTTTTTTTTCTTTAATAGGTACGAATCTCCGGAAATTGCTCTCAACTGTGGGATAATGCTTAGAGAATGCATCCGGCATGAACCACTAGCTAAAATCATCTTGTGGTCAGAACAATTCTACGATTTCTTCAGATACGTGGAAATGTCAACGTTTGACATCGCTTCTGATGCATTTGCCACATTCAAGGTAATGTCCTCACAACCTTGGAATTGTTACTTCTGTAGTTCTCTGCTTTGTGAACCCAGTGTTGTGCGTGATGTTCGTGGCTGTATAAGCTGGACACTGTTCTTCCTTATTTCTCAGAATGCAAGACACACCTGTAAATACATGTAGTATATTTGCTCCCCAAAATTTTATTCAAGAGTGTAAGCTGTATCATGCGTTACCTGAATGCATGTGTACTCCCATGCCAGGGGCTTTAAATCTGTCTGCAACTCCTCCTGTGCTCCTCCTGAGGACGTTTGAAGCTGTTGCTTTGTCTGGGGAGGTTTTTTGTGGCCCTAAAACAATCAGTTATGGGGACAATAAGCATTATATTAATCATTATTAAATGGAGGGTCTTAACCTTGGTTGTGTGTAGTTGTGTGCAGAGCATAGCCTTGATCCATAAATAGCACTCTACAGTGAGAATTTCACAGGCTGTTGATCTGTGAATTAAGTAACGCATCACAGATCTTTCCCTAGTGATGCCAAGATCCTTAGCAGTGTGTGGCCAGGTAATGGCATTCATGTCCTAAATTAGTGTGTTTAATGAAATAGCAGAATTTTGGATTGCATGTCTTACATGTATGAGAATGTCTACGTACTGTTTAAATCTTTTTAGTGACAATACTGGGTTTGTGCTTTTTTACAGGATTTGCTTACAAGACACAAGTTGTTAAGTGCAGAATTTTTGGAACAACATTACGATAGGGTGAGCAGACACGTTTTCATATTTAGAGCTTTCTAGTGCTGTGTCTCTTATTTGAAGAAATCGATGATTTTATTCCTTGTTTAGCGCTGGTTTTGGGAATTTCCACGCAGTATTAAATCATTTAGGGTATGTTAGGGTAGGTTAGGATCAGAGGAAGCGAAGGCGGCGGGAATGTGGTGCTGAGGGAGCCAGGCCTGGCTTGTCCGCCAGGGGGAGCCCGCGCCGCGCTCCCAGGGAATGCCTGGGAATCCGGGAGTGGGGGAGCAGTGCCCAGTGCCGCAGCCGGCCCAGAACGGCCTGCTGGGGAGGCGCCTTACACATCCCCTCCTGCCAACCCCGCTGCCATGGGCACCGACACCACATGGCTCAGAGCGCCATCCGGCCTGGCCGGGCACGCTTCCGGGGATGGGGCATCCGCAGCTTCTCGCGGCAACCTGTTTCTATGACAGTTTAAGAAGTAATGAGGAAACTCCTTCCACTGCACTGTAATCTAAACATTAAAGGCTCCTAAAAGAGTAAATACGTATTTTTTAAAGTGTATACAATGTCTAACAGTAGTGACTTCCAGGAATCCGCTGAGATTTCAGTTTTAGTTTGTTTTTGTTAGGGATTTGCGTCTCCTCCACTTCGTTGGAGTAATTTGGAAGAAGAGGCCTATGACACTTGAAAAAGTCTTAACCCTTCTCTTTTTTCTGTGTTTAGTTTTTCAGTGAATATGAGAAGTTACTTCATTCAGAAAATTATGTGACAAAGAGACAGTCACTTAAGGTAAGTCAATTTTATTATCTCCTTAAATGCAAAGCTAGAGATTCCCTTTAATTTCAAGGTGAGTTAACTTTATTTGAAATGGCTTCTGTAACAGCCTTGAATAGTATTTATTTTAGTTCTTCATACACTTTAATTCTTGAGATCAGCTACTTTTTTTTAGTCCAGTTCTTACATTATTTAGTGTCCAGCACAGACCAAAGTAATTTCTCTCCCTATGAAGAAATGGCTCCTCAAGTTTCTTTATTTTTATTGGGTTTTTTCCCTTCAACAAGTCTGGTTATATTTAAATAACTTAACAAAGGTTCACATGAGGTACCTAGAGCAATACTAACCTTACATTCAAGTAGGTAAGAAATAGCGAACATAAATGTAATACAGAGCTTGCAGCAAAGGTGATCCTTGTGGGGAAAAGCCTTTTAAACCCTTTAGGATAAAGAAGGTAGCAAAAGAAGTGTCAGTATTTCTCATTCAATGTACTAACCTGATTTATTGGGTTTTTGAGTTTTTTTAAAAAGGCATTCTTTCTATGCTGAATAGCTTCTGTATAAATGAAAAAAATGATGAAGTCATGCGGGAAGGGAAAAAATGAAAGACTTATCTTTCCTTTCCAATTCATAACAAGGGGGAACAAGTGTGATTTTTCACTTTGTGAGGAAAAGGAGAAACTGTGTCATTGAAATAAGGGGAAAATGCACCCTGCACTTTGAAATTTGGGGCACTTAGTTCTGTTGTTACTCTATTTATCAACCACTGTTACTGCATTCACAGACACCATTTCAGGGGGTTTGAAAGCATTTATAAATAATTTGGTTCTTATGTCCAGGGTTAGTAATTTTTTCATTTGGACTTGTTTTCTGCCTTCAGCTTCTCGGTGAATTGTTACTGGACAGACACAACTTCACAATTATGACGAAGTACATCAGTAAACCTGAAAATCTCAAACTAATGATGAACCTTCTACGAGACAAGAGTCGTAACATTCAGTTTGAGGCCTTCCATGTGTTCAAGGTATGTTACAAAACCCCACCATGAAACACAAAGAATCTGACCAGAAGTTGTTTAATTGAGTAAACTACGTAGCTGAGCCTAAATGGAGCTTATCTTAATGTCTGCTAAGTGATTAAATAAAGGGATCATTAATGTTTGCTTCATTATGATCCATCTTTACAAATAGATATCTTGGTTATCTTTTGAAAACCGATTAGAAACCGCTTAGGAACTTCCATGTGATTGTTAGAGTAATCTCTCTTACAAAATTTTGGAATTAAGTGCAGTAAGATAAGGAGGAATGCATGATTCCATATAAAATCCTGGAGCACCCTGGAGTTCAAAAGTGTTTTTATCCTTCTCTGAAGGACAGCAGTATTTTAGTCAGGTCACCTGAATTGTAATTTGAACATTATAAGAGATGCCTTCTGACTTTGCAGCAGACAGGCAGCTAAGAGTTATAACTTGAGGTCTAAAACTTTGCAGTGAACTGTGAGATACCCATCAGATGCTGCATATGATATGAAACCATGCAGTTGCTATAGAATTTAACCATAAAGTGTATTCAGTGGTTTCTGCAGAGGCTGTTGTGGCTGGTCACCTCCCACAGACTAAATTTACTTTGGTACTGATGTTCAGCTGTGACCTGATTAAAAAAAAAAGAAAGTAATTTTATTTAAACTTGCACTTACTCCATTACTTTTTTCTGTGGGATACCAGAATAATTAAAACATAATTTTAAGTTACCATCGTCAGTATTTTTTTGGATAATGTTTTTTAACTTAACCTTCTGTTTCTCATTGTCGTGCTCAATGCCTTTTATTTTCTTGCAGGTGTTTGTAGCCAATCCTAACAAGACACAGCCTATATTAGACATCCTCCTAAAGAACCAGACCAAACTTATTGAGTTCCTCAGCAAGTTTCAGAATGACAGGACCGAGGATGAACAATTTAATGATGAGAAGACCTATTTAGTTAAACAGATCAGGGATTTGAAGAGACCAGCACAGCAAGAAGCTTAAACTCCAATAAACCTTTAAAATATTAAACCCAAATTCAGCATTTGCTGTTAGATATTCAGCATCAGGCACTCTTATCGATTCATGAGGAACATTACTGCTAATCTGCTGTTCAGTGAACGGTTTTTGTTTTTCTCTTTTCATTTTTAGTCCAAGTTGAGAAACATAGCTGCTGCTTTCTTGCACAATGTGGACTTTCTTGATATTTGTGTCATTTCAGAATTCAAAGACACTGCTTGTTTTAGGAGTCCTGAAAAGAAAGATTCTAGGTTCGTGAAAGCAAACATATAGATACTAGTTTGGTCTAGGAGAGAAGGTGTTAATGTAGTTAAGTAACAGGTTGCATGCTTGCAAATCTGAATAAATCTGTATGTTTGCACTTAACCTTGTTTGAGATAACGAGCACAATGTGACCTGTGCATACCTGGCACCATAGTATAAGATTATATGCCTTGATTAAAAAAAAAAAATGTGCAGTGCTTTATTTGTAATCAAAGGGGAAATGTATCTAAGATGTGAGCTTATTGGGATAAACAGTTGTCTTGCAAATAAACTGATATTGAAACTTAGCAACTTTTAAGAGTGAAATCTCAAGGTTCATAAGGAAAATGTATATATGCCTTTCACTGCTTTATAGAATTTTTTTTGACATGATTTGATTTTTCTGAGACTTGACTTGTAAACTTGGAAATATGTTCTAAGGGTTTTTGTTAATTTTACTTCGAAGGTATTTCAGACAGTAGACCTAGCAGTGATATTTTGCATTTCATTTCAACAATGCTTGCTGGTTTCTTTTGTATATAACTCCTAGGCTGCTCATTTCTTTAAAATATGATTTAATTTGTACAGCAGAGGAATGTTATTGTATTAGTCTGTAACTATTACCTAATATTGAGGTTTGCAAAATGAATGCTCATATGTAATTGAATACTTAGATCACATGAAAATGCTGATTTAACAGTCTTAAGTACTGCAGCATTTAAAAGGAAACAAAAACCCAAACCCAAACAAATTCTTTGTATTCACTTATCTAATGGGGTGCCATCAATTAGGGTAGGCTGAAACAGAACTGGAACCCTTTCTGTTATGTTCTCACCGGATAATATTGGCCTTATTCAATTAAACTAGCATTGTGCTCACCAGCTCTGCAAATGGCAAGGATTATGCTAAATTAATATCGATTCCTCTGACTTCTGGGGAGCCTGCAGTGCGTCATTTCTTACAGTAAATAACTCAGTACAATAGTTGTGTAAGTGAATGATTTAATTCCCTCCGACCTCAAGAAACAATTTCATAGATGTCCTAGGATAACAAAATGATTTAATTTTTGTTGATTTTGTTCTTTAATGCTGCAAACTATCAGTATTTATAAAAACAGAAAACCCAACTGATTTTGCACCGTGTTTTTGTTACTGTGACCATACAAAAGGAATCTACTAAATATAGCTAAATGATATTAAAATTGTATCTATCCATCATATAGTAACCCTAAGATCACAACCAAGCAAAAACTCACAGATTGGGGTCTGACAGTTCCAATTCTGCATGACTGAATGATTACGAATGCTACAGAAAATGTTTGTTGCTTCCTGTCCTCCTCCCATTTGAAATATTTCGCAATCAGTGACATTGAAGCTGATTTGAAAGCCTTCACAAGGGAAGTCCAAGAGCTCCAGAAAATTGAGTGTTTTCACTCGGTTGTTTAAAACTGCTCTTAACATTAGAATTGGTCTTTTAAAGGTTCTTAACGTGTCCTTTGCAAACAGAATCATTTTGCTTACAGGAAAGAAAATAGGTTACTCTTCCCGGAGGTCCCAGGCAGAACTGGCACTGAGGTGGTGTTATAGTTCAGTACTAACAGTCTGTTATACTTTGGTTTATCATAGCTGAGTGGAGGAAAACATTATTTGCCAAGTAACTCACCATAACGTGTAAGGCTTCCTCTTTAGAAAGACGTAGATGTGCTAAAGATTTCTATGTGTAAAGAAGTGAAAACTTTTGGACTGGGATAGAGGTTACTCTATATTAGGCCTTGGAATCAATGGCTATGGTGACTTTTTAAATATGTGGAAACATTTGAATGTTGGCTTTTGAAAAGAAGTTGTATTTAAATTAAAGCTCCTTTGATGTGCTGTTCATATTAAAAAAACTTGTTCTGGAAGTGGTTTCTTATCTGCTTGAAGGCTTAAGGGTATTACTAAAACATATTTAAATGCAAGCGGTTTTTCGTTTGGCCTTTTTTTTTTTTTTTTTTTAAATAAGAGATGTATACAATTGTAATTCTATTTCTGTGGTAGCATTTCATTTCTCCTGAGGAAAATGCGTTTCGTATCCAAAAAATCTGGCTGGCCCCGTAATTTAAATTAAAATAAAATTTTGAAGAAAAATGTGTGTTTTTTACTGTGTTACTGAAGAGGATCAGTTTCTTGTGGATGTGTATCAGGTCTCCCTTATTGCCTTAGGGTGGCTCAGCTTTCTCCCTTTTAAATATGAAATCATTTTAAATATTAAAAACTCTGGCCTGCACAAACATTTTTTAAAGAATTGAGACAAAGTGCTGTATTAGAGATGTAATCAATTTTAATTAATTGTTGGTATCCTCCCTTGCCTCTTTGTATTATTATTGCTGATTCTGTTTCTTTTTGGCATGACCAAGGGCAAAGACAGGAGATGCTATTTCCTGCCTCGTGGCTGGAGACAAGACCTGATAGGTTTAGTTGATGAATTTTTGGCCCTTCACTTCTCTCTAATTTTCAGGAGCTGAGAGTGTCAATAATTGGTCACCCTTTCCTTAGGCCGTGCCAGCATCTCCTTGCTGCCTCCGGAGCTGCTGTCACAGGTAACACCCCAGGTTATGCAGTGTGGCAAACATCAGGAGAGTGTTCCTTTTAAACAACATTCAGGAGCTTTTGATGCAGATTCTGCAGATGGTTTTGTTCAGCAAAATTACTGAACAAAAAGTTTCCCTCCAGGAACATTATTGCTTTCCAGACAGAAGTATTTGGTCTTTGATAGCCCCCAGTAGAGACCACACCTGTCTGAGCCTCTGTAGAAAATGTAGGCATTTCTCTTCCTCAGTGACAGGAAGATCACAGATTACAGGGGGAAGGAGTAATTGATACTGGTGGTCAGACAAATGGTAAATTTTAATTGAGTGGACAAGTTGGGCACTTGACAAGGTGTTTGAAACAACCCTGGTGGGAGGAAGCACTTGAAATGCAAGGAAACATTGCCCTGACTTAACATTTGCTTTCCCCACAGAACGGATCAGCAGGACCTGCCTTCTGAGCTGCCATCTCTAGGAACCCCAGCAGGAGTTGTCCTTGGAGCTGCGGCATCAGGTTGTGGACAAAGCTGCTTCCAGTAAGTCTTCCTCTGTTTGTGGCCTGCCAAGTCATTCCCAGCAGGCAACTTCATCAGCTTTCCTTTTGCTTCTTCCCCTTTCCCCCCCTCTTTGTTCTAGACTTTTGCTGGGTGCTGTGTTGAATTATTTCCGTCTGTGCTGCTTTTGCTCCCATGGCTGTTCACTGGTGCCATCTCTTTGGGTGCAGTGCCTTTATTTTCTGTCACCTTTGTGGTTATTTCTCACGATACATCTGTATTCCTTTCTCCAAAGGTTTTGGTCTTTGTAAGGCAGTTTTAATAAGTGCTGTTTCTTTTGGCTTCCCAGCATACTGCAATTCAAGGTGATGGTTAGTGTCATAGTGAGGAAAACGTTACCCTGTTGTTTTACAAGTTACATCTTTAAATCAGTGCTCAGCTTAATCTGAGCACACTGAACTTGTGAAGAGTTGTTTCTGGCATATGTCATCTATATTTACAAGTGTACCAGGGCAGATCCAGTTTAAATCCCATGCGGCTAGAGGCAGGTCAAAACATCCAAAAAATCACGGCATGGAAAGAAGTTAAAAGGAGGGAGCAGTGGTATGCATCAACATACTGCATTTTGAAGGAAATTGTCTATTTCATGAGACAAGAATGATGGAGAGAGATGACTTGCAAGAGCAGGGAGTGACAGGACAAAGGAGAATAGCTTTAAACTGAAAGAGGGCAGATTTGGATTAGATAGGAGGATGAAATTTTTTACTGTAAGGGTGCTGAGGCACTGGAACAGGTTGCCCAGAGAAGTTGTGGATGCCCCATCCCTGGATGGAGCCCTGAGCAACCTGGACTAGTGGAAGGTGTCCCTGCCCATGTGGGGGGCTGGGATGAGATGATCTTTAAAGTCCCTTCCAACCCAAACCATTCTATGATCCTGTGTTCTGCTTCCTATTTTAAAATATTTGTTGATGCACCTCTATTTAAACAAAATAAAGGTGCATGAAACCCCAAGTTATAAAGCCAGCATAGATTTTTGGTGAGTGGATTGTATTCACAACAAAAAATAAAAAAAAGCTCTTTTTTTAGAGGTCTCCTAGTGGAGCTTCTGATTTGTGCAAGTAAGGATATTTTGTTTCCTTGCTCAGAAATGCCCTAGCCAGAACTGACACTCTTACTTTCCATAAAGGGACCCTTCAGGCTAAAGGTTTTTCATTGCAGGAGAGTTTTGCAGCTGTGTTGTGGTGGGGCTGTGTAATTCCAGTCTGCAGGATTATGTTCACCAAGGGAGAGTGTCACACGGCTGGAGGTGACACCACCTGGGTGGCACGAGCCTTAGGTGTTCCTAATGGTGGCAACACTACAGAGTTTAGCAAGAGGGCATGTTTGGAATGAAGGAAGATAAACAGTGTGCAGTAATATAAAGATACAATTTAGATATGTTTTAGTGGGAGTGGATCTGTTTGGAAAAAACAAGATAAATGACTGCAGTTGTCTGTTCTCCTTGCCTAAAATTAAAACATCAGTAGGTGTTTTTCCATTTCTTCCCTAGCAAATTCCTTGTACTGAGCTGTCGTGGAGGATCCCATGAAGAGTTCTTCTTCCTCTTGTGGCAGCCCTTGGGAATGCGTCTCACATCCCACCAAGGAGAAACTCGGGGTAATAAAAATGTGAGTATTGCTTAACAAGGTTCTACTATTAAAAGATGTTGACCTGAATTTAATACGCTTGGTGTTATTCAGAGACTTGAAGGAAGGATTAGGTTTGCATTTATTTGAGCATAAAACAAGAATAAAAGCTGTATAGGTTTCTTAGGTCTGTTTTAAGTTTAGGAATGTTGTATATTGTAACAATAAATAAGCCTTTGTAACTATAATTCAGGGTATTTAAATAAGGCATGCAGTGTGTATTACACAGAGTTTAAACAACTGAGGTGTGAGCCAGCCAAGCTTTTGGCCTCAGGTCTTTAACAGTATCTCCAGATAACACAGAATTAAAAGGAAAAGTGTCAGTTTGAGAAATCAGACTGTAATTCATGTTTCTGGGCCTCTAGGCAGACTGAGAAACACAGTCTGGAGAGACTAAAAGGTGCAAAGGTTCACTTGGCTATAAAACTTCAGATTGCGGCTGCTGATTTCCTCACCTTCCATCTCTGGAATTAGTGCTGGGTCATGCCAGCTAATATCCAAATTACGTGAAAACAGCATTTAAGGATTTACAGTAATATTACTTTTTTATGACACACTTTTCCCTAGAAGGTGCGTCTTAAAGAAGTAGGAGGACAATCTCACAAACCCAGTGTATGGGCAGAGCAGGGGTTTTATGGTCCTTCAGGCTGTTAGAGCAGCAGGGAAATCCTTTGGGCTGAAGTTGGTGATGCTGCACATGCTGCATGTTTGAGGAGCCCTTACAACACACAGAGCTGCAGGTCGGGCTGAGTCTTGGCTGTAAGTCATATCAGAGTGATGTTCTAGAAGGAAAAAAAGCACAGATAAAGCAAACGTAGCAGGAATAGTTACAAACCTATGGAACAGGATGAGTTCACTGGAGCTTGTGAATAGCTTGAAAATACCTGTTATGCAATTTGAAAGGTGATTTTTCTTGCTGTACTAGGTTGTAGGCCATCAGAATGCAATATATGTAATATGCTGCACACTATACAGACGGGCTTGGAATTTTGGCTTCTTTTTATCTAATAGAAAAAACCAGGTACTTGACAAGGACCAACGTGTGAAAAAGCTATGATGGGCAGATGCTGAAAGTGTTCTTGCTTCTTAGTGTTATTTGGGAAGCAGGAACCCACCTCTCACATTTCTAATGCCAGTCTTTCTCTTGTGGGTTCATCAAGTTTGGGTGAAACCTACAGGTGGAAAGGGAGAGACATGGTGACAAAAACGAAAATATTAAAATACTACGCAAGTCCTGCTTTACTGCTGCTTTACAATTTTAAAAGGTTTTCCCTTTATGTCTTTGATACAAGAATAACCTGTAAGCTAGCACTGGGATACTTTAAATTTTTTTGCAGAAACTTTTAAGAGAGCATTAAGCTATGAGTTATTTCTTTTAGCTGAATGTTTCTTCTGAGCAATGCTTTTCCTTTCAGCCTTGACTGTAAATTAAATTTCCCTTGACTGCACATGGCAGGTTGGTAATTAGTAACACATGACTGCAGTGCACAGTTGGTGTTACGTTCGTGGGGTGCTCTGTGTAAGGTTCATGTGGGAGAATTCAAGTAGGCTAAGTTCATATCTACAGTGAGTTATTGTCAGTTTTAGACATCCCAGTTTCAAAAAGAGAATCTTCCTTATTTTACTAATAAAGGTGTGCAAAACCTAGGAATTGATAATCATTGCATTGATAATGATTGCATTGGTATTTTACCTGATGGTTCTTCACGATGAGCAGTATCTAGTTTTGAAAAATACCTGTCAGGCAGGCAGGGAACAGCCAAGGTGACACGTAACTGTGTGGCCTGTGGTTTTGGCTCATTCCCACCAGCTGTGGAGGCTCTTTGCCAACTCCCAGGAGGACAGTGTTGGCTCTGCTCCTGGTCCAGCTGCCCCTTGCTGGGGAGGCAGCTTTCTGCAGCCTCCTGGCTGACCTGGTGGCTCTTGTATCGTCCTCAGACTTCTTCCACTTTAGCTTAAAACCACCAGGAAAAAGAGCATGGAGCAGGATAGGGCAGTGAAGCAAAGGCTCAGAAAAGATGCAGTTCTGCAGCAGAGCTGTCGGTGACGCAGCAGTGCAGTGAACAGCAGCTTTGTGTTACCTGTCTTTGGCTCAGGTAACTGTGTGTGCTCAGCCACATGAGCTGTTTCTACTCTGGGGATGTAAGATGGTTTAATTCTTCTTTATCTCTTTTGGTGCTCCCAATCCTTGCTTCTGAGCTTCCAAGTCCATAAAGGATATTTTCTGCACTTCTGTTTTCTATTAATCTCTCTCTTACTGAGTTTGATTCTACACTTACAAAATCCCAATCCTCTTGGCAAATCATATCTTTCACTCTTGCCCTCCCCTTCTGATTTCTGTCAGTTGCCCTTTCAGCACATTTTCTCAAGGGGCTCTTTGTGGTTTTGGGGAAATATTCTGTAATTGCATGTAAGAAGTGAAGTCATTTGTCTGATCATTTTTTTCTCCAGGTGTAGACTTTATCATCCAATATCGTTGCTGCAGGTAACCTGATTTCCTATAGGAAATACTACTTGTATATTATTAGCAAATGGAGAATAGGCAGAGTGCGAGTAGATCACATGTACTGCACATATGGGGCTCAGCACTGTCTGGCACATGAGGATGTTGCTGGGGGTGTGGAGAGGGATGGGAGCAGCAGCAGCACAGTTTGACCAGAGTGACCCTTGCTTTGAGAGGCCACAGGTTTGGTGTGTGTGAGTTGGTGGCCAGGCAGTGTTGGGAAGCCAGGTGCTCTCAACGCCCACACACAGCTGTGTGGGGCACTCAGTACCTGGAGCTTATCATAGATTTATAAAGCAGCCAGTGCTTTAGAAACCTCTGCTTTCAAAATACTGCCCTGTTTGTGTGAACACTTAGCTTTGGGTTTCTGGTGTCAGGGATGGGATCTGTCAGTGAGTGAGATTTGCAATCTTTCCTGTCCCTTCTGGGTTGTAGGCGGCTGGCTGGGGCAGTCTCCCCCTGATCTCAAGCCAGCTGGCAGGGTCAGACACTGCCAGTGTCCCCCTGTGACTGCACTGAATCCTCTGCGTGCAGCAGTGGAGATCAGATCTCTGATTTCCTATTCTCTCAGTCCATTAGTTCTAAAAAGACTTTCTGCTGCAGCTGTTGGATGTGCTGTGCTGCTACCAGGAGTGACAGGTGCAAGAGTGACCTCTGCCCCTCGTGCCCCTGTTCAGCCTGACCCTTGCAATTTCCATGCAGCACCAGTACATCAGCCAGGCCCTGCTTCCCTCCAGTGCTGTCTGCCTGATTGATTAGCACTCTCAGGGAGAGAAAAGGCAATTGCAGCTCCAACAGCATTTGAGTTGGTACAAGAGAGGGACAAGTGAGCTCCAAAAGTTACCCAAACAACGGCTTCATGGCCTGATGCAAAGCCTGTTCCCAGGACTGGCTGCAGCCTCTTGGAGAGCCCTAGGGGATGATAGCTGTGTCACTGTTACCTGCTGCTTGATTGAAACTGGTTTTTGTGTCAACATGTCCATACCTCTCCAGCCTTACCCTCCAGCACAGTTTGGAGCTGTCTGAAGGCTGCTGGGAATAAGTGCTGCCCGGAACACTCTGCTTCCTTCAGGTCCTTCCTGTAGCTGCTGAACTTCTGGACATGTGTGGTCTTCTTCTGAGAGGTCTACAGGGTTGCATTCGTGGTACAGGGAGGTTTTTCTTTCTTTGGAGGGGAATAAAGAAAGAAGGAAGTTCATAGCTCAAGGGACAAAAGTCCATTATCAGCCAGGAGAAGATTTTAATTTAAATGTCCTTATCTTACTGTGTGGCCTTTAACTTCTGGAGGCAGAAGGTGAGTGAGAAGGTCTCTACCCAGACAGAGTACTGGTAGCTCTGATCTGAGGTTCTCCACACCTCAGAGAATGCTCCAAAGTGGGCAGTTTTCCATTCCTTTTTGCCTCTACAGAAGCAAAGTCACAGAAGCAGATCTGGGCCACACACTGGTTGTTCATGGTGACATCAGTTTCAGATATGGGATCTGGTTTATCTGTGTATTGTGGCCTGAGCCAGAGCCCATTGAAACAGAAGAAAAAGATTACTGCTGGCTTGACAGTCCAGACACTCCAGATGTCAGGGCATTCCTGATCAGTCCTGGGAGGTCAGAGAGGGGGCCTCCTTTTAGGCAAGCACAAGAGGTTGTGTGGTTTCATTTTTAAAACAAAAGAAACACAAATGAAAACCAAGCTTTGGGAGCATTTTCAGCTGTAGGAGAAACTTCTGCCCAATGAGCAAAGAACTGGAGAGCATCAATGGGTTTGTCTCCCATTCATGCTCCTGGTGGGAAGCAGCATGGAGGTGGCCACTGGAGCTCTGTGTGTGATTGCCCAGCTTGCTGGTGCCAGGCAGTGTGTGCCTCTGTGTGGGGTGAAGGCAGCCAGCCAAGGAGGTGGGAGACAGCTCCAGTGATTCCCAGTGTCAGTGTGGAGCTGCTGGGGGGCAGCAGCCAGCAGGTGTGTTACTGTGGAGTGGCAGTTGGGATATGAGGGGTGAGGGAGCAAGAACGGGAGCTAATAGGGAACGGGGATGGAAGAGATGAGGATTCTCCACTGTCCAGTGGAGGAGGTGGTTCCAGCAGAGAGGAAGGGATATGGAGGTGGAAATGCTAGCTCAGAAAGCTTCAAGGGATTACTGGGAAGTGCCCTGCATGGGGCTGCTGTAACCCTGCTCTATAACTGGGGGGATTATTGACCCCTACCCCTGCCCTGCCCGGCAGGCACCTGTGACACTTGTGGCTGTCAGAAATGAGCAGTCACACTGGGCCATCTGAAAACTGTAGTCACAGCCCTTGCTTTGTCTGAGACTGGGCTTTGGCTGGACTGTCTCCATCAGAAAGTATCCAAAATTCATGCAGATCGTCTGAGGCATTGCGCAGTTTGGTTAGTCCAAGTCAATTCAAAATGAAATACTATCTTTTGATCCTCTTTACAAACAAACCTTTTCAAATTTTTTTGGCAGAAACAACATTTTTTCCCCCTCATGGAAAATTCCTGTTTTCTCAGAAAATCTCCCCTATGGAAAATTTCCAATGAGCTCCAATTCTAAACCTTGATGCCAGAAAACATCTAGCAGGCATTAGCAGAGGGTGACTCAGGGTGTAATGTATCATTTAATACTGACTAGGGCAACATAGCCACAGGAATTTGAGAACACGAGCAGGCTCTCAGCATCCCTAACTCAATATTCAGTAGGCAATCCACCAAAACCACATATGCAGAACAGGGAAAAAGTGTTACAATAACACTTCAGTTTTGAAAGCTCAGATCTACCCTGAGAAAGAAACTGGAAAAATGTCATCAGATGCACCATCTCTGCTTCCTCTTGCTAACTTCCAAATCCAACATGTTCGTGTTAGAAGATGCTTTTCATTTTGTATTTTTACGTTTGTAGCAGGTAGTTTCACCACCAACCAGTCTGAGAGAAGGTTTCCTGTTCTTAAAAGCAGTGGAGAAAATTATCTGGCATTTTGCAGGCACAACAGACTTGAAGTTTGTTATGTTGTTGCACAAGAAATAGTCTTCAGTCCTTCTCCAACAGCTCTGCTGCTGCTTTCTTACTCAGGAAAGAGACCAGCTGACTGAGAAAAGTACCTTTCCCTTCAGCAGAAAAAGGGTGTGGGATACAAGTCTGTCTCAAAAGGTAACTTAGAGCCTATTCATGGATGCATCGCCCAATTTAGCACAAGTCCTGGGTAATAATAAAGGCTTCTGGACAGGAAACGTGGCTTTGCAGTGCAAGATGGTGTCACCTCAGTACGGGAAGAAGATGGAGAAAGGCAGGTGAAGTGCTTCAAGATGTGCCACTGCTCAAGTGTCCTTCCACAGTGTGTTCATGGGTCTCTCCTTGTTTGCATGTGGGCCACAGAGGCTCATCTTTTAGGGCTGAGGTTACAGGCTTCGAGCAAGTATCTCACGCTTGTGTCCCAAACATTGCCTTCAGTGTATGCTAAGCCTTTCCAGACACTGGGTGCTTTCCCTTCTCTCTGTTCAGTGAGACCCCCTGGCTGCCTGCCTGCCTTGTAAGAGCTGAGCAAAAGGAGCAGCTCTGGTTGGGGTTTGGGTACACGGGGTCATAGGTCAGCCCTCTGTCACTGCAGCAGCCCAGCAGTGCTCTGGCAGCACAGCTTAGGGGCAGAACTTCTGTTTTGAAACACATGTGGATGCAAGTCAGGTTAACTCATTTCCTGGAGCCCCAGAACAGACTGAGCCATGACACAGCCACTGTCCCACTGCTGCTCACTCAGAGCAGGGATGTTACAGGCTGAACAAATGGATTACTGCTTTTCCTTACAAGAGACTTCTTTTGGACACGCTAGAGAGATTGACTACAGACCAAATTGCAATAAGTATCCAGCCACAGACCCATCAACGTACATTGTTGTCAAGGGCAATGAAAAGGCATTTTATTTATCACTAATTTTGAGTATGAAGGACCGGTTTCTTCCGCCTAAACACAGCTGTGAATTTTTGGGGGCACATGATTTTTCTTTTTAAAGTTAAATCATTAGTAATTTAAATATGTTAATTTTTTACTATTCTAAAAGTATTTGTTGCAGCTGAACTAAATTTGGGTTGGTTTTTGAATCTTCAAATTTGTTGACTTTTATCTGCAACCTTAAGAATCCAATGCAAGATGGGCCCTAACCAAATGTCCTTACCAATGTACTTGATCCTGACTTGTGCATGTCTTTGATGCTGTTTGCCTCAGAGCCTTCTATTCAAGGCAAGACTTGAATTTTTAATGTAAAAGAGAAGCAGGAACAAAAAAAAATCCTTTTAGAATAAGAAAGAACTACTGAAAAACCTCTTTCATGTCCTCTATGCATTATAAAAAGGGAAGAAAAAAAGTAATCCAAAGGTTCTTTGCCCCCTGCCTTTGAAGGTCTCCTTTCATGATCTGTTCAAGCAGTTCTCTCCTGGTTTTTTGGGTTTTGTCTAGTGTGAGTCTTCCTCACAAAGAAACAGATGAATAACATTTCTCTTGTTTGTCATTATATAAAATACAAAGCTTTACATTACTGCCTCTCAGGTGCCGTCTTGAGCTGTTCTTTGCACTTTGCAATACCACACAAAACCCTACTGCCTTTTCCTGCTGCAATTTTGAGAGTGATAAAAATGGAAGTCAAAATGGGCTGACAACATTTAGGACCCATTTCGTTTCTCAGAGGCGTGGAGTTGGAAACACTGAGCACTTCATTGCTCCTGCAGGAAAGACCAACAAGATGTTTCATGAAGGAAGTTTTGTTTCTGCATAGTTGAGCACGGTTGAAACCTCATAATGGCAAGATTTCCACCTGAGCAGCTGTTGGCAGTTCTTTAATGTTCACTTAGCCTGTTATCTTTTCTAAATATATAAATATAAATAGGAATTTAGAAAGAAAAAAGGTAAAAAGTAATAGGAAGTTAAGTCATGCAGGATGATATGCAAGCTCGGAGTGTTCCTTGTTTATCTTGTATCTCTACACTGAGTGCACTATTGCATAATGTCACAAGGGCTGGATATTTTCTCCAGTGTAGTGATGCATTTTAATTAAATTCACTGCTTAAAGTGCAGTTATTCATTAAAGGTACCCAGTTGTCCTGAAAGGCATGCTGACCTTGGATAGACAATCTTCTGGAGAGGACTGTTAGGGATATGAACTAAATAAACATTCTTTCATATCATTCACAGACAGAAAACATGGAGAGTTTCTTGAGCAGTTGACTACATCCATGAGTACTGTTCACCTCGCTAGTCCCTCTGCAAGCTTCCAGGTCGCACTGTTCCCTGTCAGACATCAGCAAATCAAGGCAGGTATGTCCTTCTCTCACAGAACCTGGACTTTGGCTCTTGCACCGGGGCTGAACCTCAGCACCCCAGGCAGCTCCAGCCTCTCCAGGGACAGGGTGGGAGCCCTTGGGCACTCCTGGTTAGTGCATCACCTCTGAAGGGCGTTTTTGTGAGGGAAGCAAGCAGATACAAAAGCTCTGCAAAATTCAAGCTGCATTTTTCAACAACAAAGAATGTACAGTTCTCAGCTAACAATAAAACATTTATTCATTTCCATGCTCCTATTTTTTGTTTTCCACTGCTCAAGTGTTCTCTGTGTTGAGGTTGAATCTTTCAGGCCCCAGTAGCCCTCTGCCAGTAGATGTCTTCCCTGGAACACAGAGGCCCTGTTTTTTCCTAGAATCTTCTGCCCTTGTCTAGCCTCAGTGTAAAATATCCTTTGCTGCAGAAAGGTGTTTCTTATTTCTTTCATCTGCCCAAGGTTCCTTTCTTTCTGAAATGTTTTCGTTTATCTTCTCAGATCTAGCACTATGACTTTGATCTTGTTTTCTTTTGCTGGCGTTATCCCATTATCAGCCAGGGAGAGACAGACAAGAAAACTGGCTTTATCAGGAAGACAGTTATTCTTTTGTTCTCCAGGATTACAAAGGGCTTGGCTTCTAATGGTCTTTACTCAACCTGTGCATGGATAAGCAGGTAAAAGACACCACTGTCTTTGCTGAGCACAAGGAACTGGGGGCAATAGGCAGTGAAAGATGGGCAAAAGATAAGGAAGCAAACAATTAGGTTTCAAACAAATAAAATTGATTGACAAAGTTTCCCCACCTCCTGAAGTGTCAGTGTAGCTGTAACAGCTCACTCTACTTTGAAAATTTAAACTGCAGCCTAAAATCTGAGTGTGCTTCAATGATGGTAAAGGCTTGAAAAGGTATGACAGACATGTTTTTTGGTTCTGCCAGGAAAATGTAATCTCCTGCTATCTAGGAAGTGGTGATCAAAGAAAGGCTGTCTTTGGGGGTTGCAAGTGTCTGCCAGGTAAGTAAAGGAAGTGATGTGTAAAGGTCAGAGCGCTCTGTTGATAAGGGGATGTACTGAAAGGGCAGAAGAACCACAGAGGACTTCCATTACATTACAGCAGGTGCTGTATGAAGTTGAGAGAATAGCTGAACAAAGCAAACTGCAAGGATGACAGGATATTTAAAGCAAATGGGGAAATAATGAGTCATCCCTATTTATCAAAGTGGAGGGAAAGAGATTTCTGTCTCAGTTAATTTCTCAATGGGATATAAAGGCAGCTTTTAACAAAAGGGGGGAAAAAATCCAAATTCCATTTAACTTCCTTTAGCCCAAGTAACCAAAATCCCTTTTGACTATGGAAGCTACCAATCATGTAACATAGTTACCAAAAAATCAGTATTTTCCAGGAGTCTGGAGTGGAATCTGTCCTTGTAATCAGAGCAATGTGTTGCTTGGTGGTAAACAAACACATCTGTACTCAGGAGTGTTCCTCAGACACCCAAACAGCATCAGTGAAACATGGGAGAAACATCCTCAGCCGTGTGCAGAGCTGAGTGAGGGCACCTGGAGTTCCACCACAGCACAGTGGCCTCGCGCTGCTCTCCTGGCAGGGCTCGTGGCTCAGGGCCTGAACACCTGCTTGCAAGGCCTTCTTTGGAATGCATCGTTCCCATGGAATAGGTAAGGTATTAATTTACTGGATTGGGTGTTCCTTATTGAAAGTTTGGCTTCCCAAAAGGAATGGTTCCTTGGGGGAAGACCTTGCCAGTGCCTCAAGACATTCTCTCTGTTTTGTGTGGATTTATGCTTCAGACTCTGGTATGTTAAGTGGACTCTTTGGCCATCAGAAGCTTTTCCAAAGAGCTTTCAGGCAAGTTGCTACTTATTATTCTGGTAATAAATCAGGTTGCACATGGTGGTTGCCTCAAGTGCCCAGCACTTCCACAGGTGGTGCTGTCAGAAATAATCCTCCTTAGCAAGGCAGGCTGGTGCTGTGAGGAGAGCTCACTCATGGAGACTGTCCATATGCTCTGTTACTGTCCATCTGTTGGTATGAAGAGAAACTTCCAAGAAATGGAAGTCTGATAATGTGCACAGTGTGAGGTTGTGTGTAGGGATAGGTTAATGCTGCTATCATTGGTGCTTGGTCACCTAGGTGATGGATCTTGCTGCTATAGTAACCTGCAGGCTGCATTGCTCATCAAATACAGATTTTTACAAATAGGATTGTTTTAAGGTGGTGTTGCCCTGTCTGTTGCCCTTTTAAAATTTTTACATGAGTTGTAAGATGAGACTTTGGAGTACAGGTTTGATTCTCTGTTTTTTCCTTGAAATTGTGTCCTGGAAAAGACATGCTGTTCATGCCCAAACATTGAACTTAGGATAGAGATGTTTGAAAAAAAAAAAGCTATTGCTTTTTACCTTCTGAACTCTTGCCTCTCAGGTCCATCCTTCACTATGGAGATGATGTTTTAGAGGAGTTGGAGCGAATTCAATATATATATCCTAGGCATCCACATGGACTTCTCACATACTTGTGCCATCATGCAAACCTGCAGCCATGTGCTGTGCCAAGGTCGTGTCTGGAACATGGATATTCTGTGCATGGCTTGTGGTACATTGTGGGGCGCTGTAACGTCTCTGCCTGGACCCAGAAAAGAAGGAATTTTAATGCATACAGTGCTTTCAGCTCCTGAGTAGTGTAGTGTGTTCATCCAGGGATCCACCTGATATGCTGCTGGTAGGAGATTTTCATGGGTTCATACAGCAGCACCTTATGGGGTGTGTGATCACACACTAAGATCTGTGGAAGATGGGTCAGCAGTCGTGAGGGCACGGAGTGGGAGAGCAGCTCATAAGAGTATGGATTTTTCTTTTTGATCACTATAGAAGAGTAGGGTGTATGTTTTCAGGAGTCCCACACTGTTTTATCTTTTCCACTTGGACAATATTGGTAGTAGGAGATTTTAAAAATTCCTATATGGTGGTACTTGAATCAAGAGATTTTTAAGTTCCTCTTGGCAGATCAGCATGGTACAAGGGGGAGTATGTCCTGATGACTTGTGGAGGGACAAACTGGCATATCCTTTGCAGCGTCACCTGACTGAACAGATTTTCTGCTTTCTGGAAAATTTTACAAGGCATAAATAAAAATGTTGAAAAACACTGATGAAATCAAACCCACAAGTGATTAAAAATGTGACTGCCAACTTTCTGTCTCACACAGGGCACTCCAGGTTTACCATGAAGACAGAGCAGGGCCAACATGTGCACCCCAGGACTACATGAAGACAAATCTCAACATAAATGGGGAACCATAACATAAAGCAGCCCATTTCTTAGAAGCAAATCTGTGGCAATACCCCAAGGAGTAAGCCCAGTCATGCTTGAAACGTTCAGGAGAGTGTTTTGGTGTCCCACCCTACAGTGCTGAAACTGCTCTGCCTGCCCTTGGCACAACCAACTGTGCAGCTGTTGATGCAGCTGTGTTGGGTGTTTTGAAAAAGCATGAGAAGAATATATGTTCATGGCACTCCAGCTGTAATATAAACCTGAAAATATTGCCTCTGGGCATTGACAAGACTTTGAGTGCTCTACAGACCAGCATCTTTGCTGGCAGAACAGGCACTAGCTGTGTCCACGTGATCTGCCAGCTGATAGTTTCTCATGTGTGGGATTGAAGTAGAATACGCATTCCCAGGAACAGGGGTGGGCAGGGATACAGTCTAGTTTTGGCCTTGAAGATCAAAACACAGGGGAATGGAAGCTGCCATTACAGGATGCTCTGTGCATAAAGTCATCTGGATTTGCTATGTCTACACTCCAAGCAGAGGGTGGCTAGAGAAAGATTGTGGTGTAGTTTGGGCATGTACTGGTGAACTGGGGCATCTACTTCTGATTTGGATTGCCCTCATTCCTGGGCAGAAAGGTGTCAAGCAGTGTAGGGGACAAGAAGAGAGTGTAGGGAGCTTGTTTCAGTTGTGTGAATACCGGGCCCATGTAATTAGCTGCATTAAAACTAACCCAAGTATATTTTTCACTGCTCGTCCACTGGCACTATTGACTCCTAAATGTGCTGGAGTCTAGTTGACCCCACGAGCCTCTTCTAATCAATGGGCAGCTGTCCTCCATGTCATGTGCCAGTTTTTAAAGAAACAACATAATTGAACATCATCATAGATATCTTCTTCATTCCCTCATCCCTGGGACCTTCTGAACAGGATCATGGCACTTACTGGATGTCGTTTAATTTGCTTGCTTGGGTTTTTATTTCATTTGGGCTGCAAAGCAGAGGATACTTACATAGCAAGGTTAGATCAATTCTGCCAGTTGCTGACTCTGAGCTTGCTTGAATTTGTATAACATAGGCTGATGCTGTAAGCAAGAGCGGTTCTGTCTTCCTGAAAAGTCTTCGTCAGCTATGCCATACTGAGATCTTGTTAGGTATTAACTGAGTTATGGGTATGACAGGATGTCACGTGTTGCTGGGGGGGATGGCAGGTTCCTTCCATGTGACCTGATTTGCAGCAGTTTTGGGTATGACAAACCAGGTGTCTGAACAAAATGATTGTTCACTGAGTCACCCTCCCAAAGAAGAAGTTAAAACTGAGGATGTCCAGGCAGGTGTTTGCCTTGGGTCCACACCTCAGTCTACAGCTCTAACATGCTGGCTGTGGGTTTGTTGTTTTTTCTCATCGTCTTGGTGTGTATTTTCAGGCGTGCATTTAGGCAAGGCACCGAAGTACCAAATCTAAGGAACCAGGGCAAGCAGGAGGGTGCCTGCTGTGCAAGTATTTTGGGCAGTCACGGAGAAATTTCAATAGCGACAAAAGAAGCAAAAGAAGGGAGAGGAGATTCAGGCTCTTCTTTTCTCAGTCCTGCAGCTGGTTAACGTGAAAGTCTCCATCTCCTAAGGATTATTAGTATTGTTACATTGTCCTGTGATACTTCATCCCACTTGGGTTCAACGTAATGATAGTTCTCTAAGAGTGCAACATTAAATCCTGAGGTGTTCATGGAGACGTCCTATTTAGAAGAGACAGCAGACTCAGAGGATGTGGCTGTCACGGAACACTACAGTTATTATATCTGAGCTTTCAAAGCAGTTCTTCAACAGTCAAACTGCTGGCAAGAGAGGACACTTTCTTTCCTCCTTCCCTGCCTAAACTCTGCTGGAGAACTGGTGCTGGTTTTCAATATTAGGTTCCTTTCTCTTCAGTGTGCTCTGCTCTTGTCAGAAAGCATTTTATGCAGGCTGAGTGTGGTCACTCACTCGTAACAAATCCTGAATCATAGGATGGTGTGGGTTGGAAGGGACCTTAAACATCATCTTGTTCCAAACCCCTGCCTTGGCAGGGACACCTTCCGGACCAGAGCTTCACCCAAACTGGCCCTGAACTCTTCCAGGGATGGGTCATCCAGAGTTTCTCTGAGCAATCTGTTCCAATGCCTTACCATCCTCACAGTAAAGAATTTCTTCCTAATACCTAGTCTAAACCTGCCCTCCGTTTGTTTGAAGCCATTTCCCCTTGTCCTGTCACTCCATACTCTTGTAAATAGTCCCTATTGAAGAAGAGGAATACTGAAAAATAAGAAAAAGGTGGGGCCTTTGCTCACGGTAGGTTACTTGCATGATGGATGAGCATGAGCTGGTGAAAACTGGGGGCTGCTGGTGTAAGCTAATACCTCCTCAAACTCCCTGGCTTCTCTGCAGCTGACTAAAATATGCACTGTGCTCAGAACTGTAATTGCAGGCATGTTTTCTTGGGGCCAGGCACCCGGAACCATACAAACTGGAGACACTGGTGCTTCCCACTCCACATGTGAGGTTGGTACTGTGCTGCATCTGCACTAAGTAGCCTGCCAAGACGAGCCTGTTGGTTCAGACATGCTCTGGCAGAGCTCATGGCGAGGGAACACTTGCCTGCACCTGCCAGAAGATGGGTTTTGCCATTGACTTTGAGATAACAGTCCTCATGGTGGGTGGAATACAAGCCAGCCTCCCCAAATCCCCTCCCGCTCCTCTGGTCTGCAGGCCCCTGGCAGGCAGGAGGGGGACTTTGGTTCAGTCTGTGGCTTTTCCATGTCCTTTGGCCTCTTTCAACATCAGACAAGCAGAATATTCCAAGGTTGGTGCAGGTACGGCAAAAAGCCCAGTTCTTGAATACTGAACTAGAAATGAGGTGACAGAAGGGAAGGGGACAGGGAGAGCTCAGGTTACATCTTCTCTTGTACCTAGGGCTCTGTCCCTCGCTGGGGCTCTCAGGGAATGGGGCAAGAATGCAGCTCAACTCCATGAGGCTGAAGCCTCACGCCCACTTTCTCCAGCAGGCACTTAAATCTAGCCCCAGCCTTTTCTCCTAAACGAGCATCTCCCCTACATTCCCTTTCTCCCCTTGTGCCTAAGCTGTATTTTAACACTTGCATACATATGTAAAGGTAGGAAATAGGGCCCTTCCCACTTCCTGGGCTTTGCTGGCTTTGAGGCTTGCATCCTGTTCTTTTCACTCGTGCTTCCCCACCAACTCAAATGTTCTCCCTGCTGGTTCCAGAAATTATATAAAGTTGAAGAATTTTGATTCGTGGTACCCCTAACATGTTTCCAGGTAAATTGTGGATACTTGTACAAAAAATCTCCCTCTAAATCATAAAAAGCATAAACTGTACAACAGTTCTGGTAATTTTGCTGTCTTGGGTATGCTCTCTGCTTATCCCATGACATAAAAATCCAGCTTGGGTGTTTAGGGTGCTGTCTCCAAGCCACATTTTCCCATCCCGTTCTCACCATCTCTCTCCCCTTTTTGGCACATCGTGTGAAGGGGTTTTGGTGCCACAACAGGCAACCAAATGTTAACAAGCCCCCTGGCTCTGGCTTTCAGCAGTCCTGCCACCAGTGGTTAACTGAACGTTGTTCAGGTCAAAGCCATTGTGCATCTGGTCTCTGCATACCTTTTGAAATGTGAATACTTTTGTTCAGCTACTGACTGAAGGATGCTAAGTGTTGGCCTTTTATACACCAGAGTTTGTAAAAGAGAGATAACCAAGATACCTGGAGCTTGCTGGTTTCCAGGAGGGAGACTAATCCAGAATAATTTCCACTATTAGCAGAAAATTACTCTCTTGTTATTTTTGAAGTACATAATGGTAATAGTTTTCTGTTTACCCTCCTAGGTAGCCCAAGGCTTCCTGCTGCTGCTGAACCATCAGGGTTTTTTCCGAAGAAAAGACAAGAAGGAACAAAGGATGTGCTCCCTGATAGCTGTACCAGGGATTGGCACGTTGCCCTGGCTGGTGTGGCAGGTACCCAGGAGTGACAAGAAATTCAGCTCAGTTCAGCTGCAGATGAAAGCTGTTAACTTTCCATGGAAACCACTGGATTGACTCTCTACCTTTGGCTGCAAGTAATTGCTTTACCTCATGCAATTACGTGTGGTAATTAGAAGTAGATTGTATGAGGAATAGCAAAAAGCATGAGTACATCCTCTGCATTTGTGGTCTGTTTTTTTTAACAGTTTCTCTTTTTTTAGCCCAACCTGTCTCTTGCTTTCTGTTTAGTTGATTGGGCATAAGAAGGGAAAATAAAAGTATATTTTCAGCACATTACAGAGTTCTGTTCATTTTTACGGCACACTCTCTAGTACAAGCCCTTATTGGAACTGCGGTGGAAAAGCAGAATGATTTAAGGACACTAAAATTCTCATTTCCTTCCAGTCTGATACAGTGAGGGACAGCTAAGACACCAGGCAGACCTCAGAAATAGATGCAGCTCAATAAATGACAAACATTTTGGTTGGCTTGGAATATATTAAGGCAGTTATCTTGTTCTCTCCCTTTAATGTTTATTTGTTTGGGGGTTTTTTACATAAGTGCTTTTTTGAAAAGTGAGAAGTGGCAAGGTAGAGGACAGTTTAATAAAGGTTTATAAAGGTCCCACTTCTTCATTACTTGAGAAGTGCTATCATGCTGCTATTCTTAATGAGAGGTCAGTCAACTAAATTGTCCCTGGGATTCCACTTAATTATAGTCAAGAGATGGAACCTTTGTTGTCACAGACTAATAAACTAGCATATGGCTTTAAGGAAGTCGGTAAGGTGGCAGTTTTAAATAGAAACCTGCTTGCTTAAAAATAGAAAATACAGTAGATTTGAGCGAGATGTTCTGTAAGCAGCATGTCACTTCTCCACTGCAGGGCAAGAGACACAGTTTTAAGCTGTGTTAGAAATGTTCAGTTCATTGTCAGTGTTTATCCTCTAAGCCTCTGATTGAAGGGCCTGTAGCTGGAGGAGATTCTTATTGAGAAATCTTTTAGTCTGAAACTCGGCCTATGATGACTTGTGTGATTTTTCTTTATGCTTGCGAAGCCATTTATCTGGGGACGTAATTGAAATCCGGAGACACCACAGAACTGAGACCTAGTCTTGAAATGTTAAATAGGTAAAGACTTAACCGTTTAGACCCTTAATGCTGACCCATTTTATAATTATTTTCCATTTTTCCTTTACTCGTTTTGGATTATGCTGAGAATAACTGCCTTGTCAGTCCTGCAATTTTTTTATGGTACAGTAGAAGTAATATTCCAGTATTCCAGCTATGTTCACAAATACTGCAAACTCGTAGATTGTTTGAGGCACTTGTGCATATTACTATGCATAAAAGAAAAAATAATTTAAAAGAAGCATTTTTTTAAATGCACGTGAACATCACCAGCATCCTGCAGGTTCTGTGCCCTCCCTGGGAGCATTCTTACTCTGAGTGTCCTTCTGGGGGCCAGTTCATGCCGCGCAGGGCGCTGCAGTTCAAGCTGTGCTGGGCACGAGGTGCGGGGCCAGCAGGGAGCGCTGCCAGGTGAGATGTGCTGCTGGAGAAGCGCCAGGCTGGCCCCGCCGGCTGCCCCGAGCTGCGGGCAGGGGACACCCCAACACCTGCACTCCCATGTCATCTCACATACGGGATCAATACTACTCCCCACGTAAAACAGGAAATGAGCTGTGCTCTGGAGAAGACCCAGGCTGATTCAGCAGTTGACAGGCCAGCACCTGATGCAAGAAAGGGCAGAGTCGCACTGTCACTGCTGCCTGGTGCTGTGCTGCTGGCTTGGCATGGTGTGATGCTGCTTTTCCATTTGTCTGCCTCTGAGAAAATCAATGGACTGGTTCTGTCAGGAGCCTGGCGAACGTCAAGAGCCTTGGGCCTATTTCTCTCAGTATCTGTCACAAATGACCTAAATATTAGAAGAGGATCCTTTACTCTCCTGACTGCAGGCTTGTCCCACCAGTCCCACAGACTGACTGGCTGGGGATGGGAGGTAGAGTTGCGTTAGACATAAATGGAAAGAACAAACCCCAACTTTCTTTAACTTCTGCCTTTAAACTGAAGATTTTAGTGTCAAACTTTCTCTGGTTTTATCAGATGTAAGACTTTGTAGTCACTTTTCCTCAGCAGCATCCTGGCTTTAGGTTTCCTCTCTGTGACAAGAGCTGCCCAGTGGACCACTGGGCTGAAGGCAGAGGAGGTAATGCAGTGTTTGTCATACAGAGGGCTGTCCCTGAGGAAGAGTGTAGCTAAACAACCTAAAAAAAGGGCAGGGCCCAGTCTGTGCCTGAGAGTGCTGAAGGGGTAGAAAGCAGGATGACCTGGTGGATTGAGAGGGCTGGCACACAAGGATTTCTGCCCTGTTCTGGACATTTCCTTGCTCTAAGGCTCCATGTCATACAGGATAAATGTTATTAGAAGAGTTAGCATTTGCCTTACAGCTTTAGTCAGGGAAGACCCTGGTGGGCTGTCTCCCAGTTTGCATGTTGAGTGTGAGATGTTTGGATGTAAGCACTCCCACTTCCATAAACTTGGGACCATCCTGTCTCAGTCTAAGCTCCTGAAATTAGAGGCTGTTGTGGAAATGCATCCCCTTATCTCTGTGTGAGATAACACTTGCAATACCCATGTAACTTTTACCCACAGGGTGGGATGCTGGGAGGACCAAACAGCTCCAAATATTGAACAATGTAAGTCGGCACTATGAGCAATTGTTGTTGTGAGTCAGTGTTGAATCCCTGCCAAAGATGCCTTTTACAAATAAAATTTAGCACTAATTTATCAATGGGTTAGTTCAAAACAAGATGTAAAGCACTCAGTACATAATGAACCCTTCTGGATCGAAAGAAAATGCTCATAGCAACTGTATTATAAATAAATACTATGTTTAAGTGGACCAAATCAATGTAAGGGTATTGCTGTGTTTATCTACTGGCAATTTCCTACTTTCCTTATTACCTGTAGCTGGCAGAGAGGGTTTTGTTAATGTTTTTTTTTCCCATTTTGTTACCTTAACAAACGTGTCAACATGTGCTCTTTACTCCTTGCTGTGCTCCCTGCTGCTCCCCAGCAATCATCTGGTGGCACAAAACCAAGGCCCCCCGCCCCCCCAATTCTCTTCTGCATGCCACACTCTGCTTCTGGCAGACAGGGCATTTTCTGGATCACTGTCCCCGCGATGGAGGTAATCCATCTGTTCTGCTGCCGGAGCCGATCCTGGGGGAAAAGCCATCTGAGTGCTCTCTGTTCCTCCACGGATTCTGTCCTGTGGCCTTGAAGCAAACAGCGGCTGGGTTTTCCCAGCTTTCCCCAGAGTAACCCTTGCTCTCTGTGTACATCTGCTGCAGGCTGCTTCATCTTCAGGCTTGGGGGTTGTTCAGTTTTGTTTTGTTGTGGTTTTTTCCCCTTTGCTGCCCCGATGTCAGCAGTGCCGGGGGCAGTACTGACCGTGCCGCACCCCCAGGGCCCGGGCGTGCCGCTGCACCCGCTCCGTGTCCCGCACCCGCGGCCGGTCGG